>JAOVYW010000101.1:2820831-2831583 GCA_025775045.1 Hiodon tergisus
TATATAGTGACAACACTATATATATTTTTTATTCAATTATGTGAAAAAACTTTTAAAAACCCAAAGGGCTCCTGGAAAACCAACTGAGAAAACCTACCTTCTAATTGTTAAGTTCCCATTAAATGAGTCAGTGTTTTTCTGGCTCCTCCCACGCAATACATTCCCCGCCCTTCCACCCCCGTCTAGCTCCTCCCACTTCCTCCCATTTTTTTCTCGACCCTCCCATACCTGACAGCTCCTCTAATAAGATCACATTGGCTAAGGCGAAGGCTGTCCTCTCTGGTGCCCTTGAGAAATAGCTGTGGATGAATAGAGTTGAATGGAACAGCTGGCAGGTCTGTGGAACCTTCGGTGCGCCTCGTTGCTCTCTCCCATCCCGGCACGTGTTTATCGAGTCTGCGCGGGATCAGGCTGACATTGGGCGGAGCGATCCGGGGACGTTCCGCTTCGTGGCCAGACACTGCACCCATTCTTCAGCTGTGGACGCTCCGGTCCCGCGCTCCGTGCCAGAGACGTTCCACTGACACGCTGCGGGGGAAAAAACTGCTGTGTCTCACAACAGCATCGCCCTGAAAACACCCTGTCAGCAAGAGAGACCAAACTATCCACCTACAGTACAGTGCTTTAGGACAGGAAAAACTGCAGCGTTTCACAAGGGCATCGCCCTGAAAACATCCAGTCAGCAAGAGAGACCAAACTACACAGCTAGAGTAGAGTGCTTGAGAACAGGAGAAACCAACAACTTTTGACATCTGAAGTGAGGAAAAGGAAACAAAGTTTGCCTGTTTATTGCTGAACACTGCTACAAACTTTGCATCCTTTTCCTCACTTCAGATGTCAAAAGTGTTTGCTCATAAGGAAACAGTTCTATTGCTTAGAAATAAATGCGACCGGTATTGACGTAGATAGATGTTAATTGTGACTGCAACGTGCCTTGACGCACAAAAAACAGGATATAACTATACTTCTACCAGTCTGTTATTTAAATCTACCCTGACGTCAATTTCATCCTCCACAAAATCAGAACTGACAGAACTAAACACAAACCCTCTATGAGCTAAACTAATCCTCTAAGGCCGAAGAGACCAAAAGCAGAATAAAATACAATACAAATAAATTAAATTAAATGAAAAAGCATCAGTACCTAGTATGGGTATATAAAAGTTTCCCAAATAAAGTTTAAATGATTAATACTAGCGCTTCAGAATAATAATAAAAAAGGGAGGAAAAAAAGCTTTAATAGTATATTTTCTAAAAAGATAAAAAAGCCTTGGATGTTTGATTGGAACAGAAAAAAATCCAATCTATTATAGTGGTGCTTTGTTAGTCCTGACAATTAATGTTCTTTAAAATATGGGGGGATTTCTAAAACGAATGACATTGGCATATAATCGCTGAGTGGGAGGATTCATGCCACAACAATCCAACACTTTAAAAGATTATTCAGAACTGGAAGGAAGGTATGCTACCAATACGATGTAATAAGCCAGATATGTTAAAAGCTGCGAGAGAAAATGACTGCGCTAAATGATTTTAAGGTTCAGTGCTTTCTTGCTTTCCACCAGCCTAATGAAAGTCTTAAATCTGAATAATTTATTTGGTGGTTAAAAATAGGACTGGTTGAGATAAATTTGTCGCTGTAAGTTTATTTTCATTTGAAAACAGGTCCTGAAAGTCGTTCTGATCGTAATTTTGATGTGAGTTTATTTAGCCACTTTTTAAAAGTAAATTCTTAATGAGTCTTAAGTAATGTGACTTTTTTTCTCCCCCTTTAATGGCCAGGATCAGTTGCTGAAGCTTTGCGAACATGAGGGTAGAATTGATGTCCAAACTAATAAAATTGTGGGAACTGGTAGTTAAAAAGGAAGTCGCTGACGCATTTCATGTTTGTGTGTAATTGTGTTAATAACCAGAATAAAGCGATTTACACGATTCTTCGGAGGAATTATTCAAGCGCTGTCAAACCCAACTCTTATTCCGCAGGCGAGTCTGGAATGGTTAAGGAGTATAAACCATGTATGATACGTGCATGTATTTACCATGTATTTATTTACATATAAATATATGTATTGATATATATATATTTTTAATTAATAATTTCATTTTTTTCCTAAAAGCTGAGAATCTTTGATGGGGCAATTTTGACAAATGTGTGCGCACCGAGCGCGCCACGCCACCCCCAATGCGGGTGAAAGCTGAGAGATGTCGGGAGTGTCCAGGGGGAAAAACAGTTTTTCGGAGTTACGAGAGTGCGCCTGCCTTTCGCGCGTGCGTGTAGGTTTTTTTTATTCCCACAGAAACAGGGCAAACATAAACCGTGTCGTGCGGTCTCACATGGATGGGCCTGTTCCTGTCTCTTGTACACATTGCTTTATACACAGTCATGATTCAAACCCCCCCATTCTGAACATCCACTCTGTCACTGACAACCCCCTACCACCACCACCACCCCACCCCACCCCACCCCACCCCACCCCCTGCCTTGTAAATCCCTTTTAGTTATTTGCCAAGGCAGTCACACTGGGTCTGCCTGGGTGCATTTTAATTTCACAAGCACTCGAGCTTTTCCATGGCCCGCAGAGCCTAAAAAACACAGGCGTCACCCTCAGAGGTTTTCCTCATGAATCCTAAACGCGCCTTAGCGCTGACACTCTCCGAGAGCAGGCTCTACGCCTGTGGCGTGACCTATGTCTGCGGAGCATAACCTCCCCGCTCAAATCACATTAACAGCCCCTCTCAAAAAAAATAAATAAAAAATAAATAAATACCCAGCGCTCACCATTAAAGGATACAGCTTTTCAAGAATTTAATAGAATTTGTCTCATGGTCTTTAACTTCTCAAATGGGAGACGTGCCTTGTGAACACAGTGTCAGCGTCAGATATCCAAGGGAGAGAGACAAATCCAGGCTGAATTGGGAAGGGCGCCACCCGGCAATCTGGAACCAGAACCCCGGATGGAGACAGATAGCATGCACGGGACACGTGAGAGGATTCCAGCGCAGCAGATGAGGGTCACGTATTTAACAGCTCCGAGTTTTTCAGTTTGATGTCACCGGACTTTGGAACAGGGGGCGCAGCAGGGGACCGGGCTTCAGTGTCCTTTAGGGAGTCGGTCTTACATCGGTTCTGCCCCATTGTCGCGGTTACCGTGTCATCACTCTCCCAGCTTTGCATGATTACAAGGTCTTTTCCCTCACAGGGGAGAGAATAAGGACAACCTATCTGTTGCTCCGGTCTGTCCAGACAATCACATCCGAAAGCCCGTCACACCCAACGCCGTAGCAACCCGACCACCAGATGGCAAAGAGAACATTCCATGGGTGCATGCATGAGTGAATAAATAAAAAGGATTAAAAAGGGTTTTGACAGCTATAAAATAATTTGTGTCTTGTGCCATTAACATGTGCTTGATTGGAGTGATAAGGCAGTAATTAAAGACAGCTGTCTTTTCATTTGGCGTCTCGGGATGAGAGGTTGTTGAGACTCACGTCTCTCATGCATGCAATCTTGTGAAGCATCGAAGCGGCCCGTCGGTTATTTATTTATTTTGCAGTTTAGCTGAGGGATACAGACTCAAAGGGACTGACTTGAAAGACGGGTTCAAGGAACCCCTAAGAAGAAAGTACTGATAAATGGCATTGAAGTGAATGCTATCAATGACTCTTGAATTCCGCAGCGATTAGAGCTGCACAATTACTAATAGAGGGCTTGGAGTATGGGAGCAGACCCGCACGTAAAGTAAATAACATAATTCATCAAAGCGTCCAGGCTTCTCTCTCTGCATCTCTTTGAATTACCTTCGCTAGGATTCTTCGCTCCGCCGGGCTGAACTGGGAAAACAAAAAAAAACAAATCAAGCTGTATTATGTGTTCCTAGAGCAGACGTCCGGACACTTAGTCGAGAAGCCAGTGCACAGAGGTATCCACGAGACCCATATTTAAAACCAAATAACAGGATTTGCTGGTGGGCGACCTTTTTATTATTCAAAATTATCAAATCAACAATAATGATAAAATAGATAACAACCGTTCATAAGTAAACGCATTAAGCTAGCTAAAAGATGTCCATATGAGTGGCGGGTATGTTGATCGGAAGGTTTTATAAATGACTCTCACTTATTGAGAAGTCGCTCACAGCTAAATGGCCCTGTTGCAGTATGCCTGCAATGTACGTTACTAAAGGTGGCGCCAATGTACTCGGGTCTCCCTCTGATAAAGGCCATGAATGAATACACCTTCAAATAGTCACCAAAGTGGAATATTCAACAAACTATAGCAATTGAATGTGTAGTTAATGAAGCCAGAATGATGACCCTAATGACATGGGGACATGGGACATGGAAAATGTCTGCCTAAACATAATATTCTGCATCGTAGTACAAGAATGAAATGATGACCTTTAACATTCCTTCAATTTGAACTATAAACTGAGTTTGCTTGAAGCCTGTAAAACAGTTCTGATATTTTTATAGCTCTGCAGGAAACACATTCATTTTTAAGGGACCTGACTCTGAACATAAGAATCATCGGACAGTGGTTTATCTCCGTAGAGAAGTTCATTTCCAGAAACCAAAGTGAATGCACACAGAGCCCCCTGGAACACGTCTGTAATGAAGTTATCTTTATTTCAGGGAACATCTTATCACTCAGCTTCCTAAGCAAGCCCTCGCTGAAGAAATGAAAAAAACAACGGGTGTTTTCATAGGGAAATATGCAAATGACCACATAATCACAATATTGCAGGATAAGATAAATTTGAGGATGATCTCTAAAGCACCTAATTAACTTCTCCTAGCAGATAGATTTATGCTGGGTTTCTTAATTGCAGTCTAACATTTTAATGAGCATTTCTACAATGCATAAATAAAGCTGACAAAAGTTAAAACAATTTTCATTTATTTTCCTTCAGTAGTCACTGAAAAACTCTTTCTTCTGGCGGAGGCATATTACAGGACACCTGCTGCTACACAAACTACATCATTAGTTGAGACGGCAGACTTCTGAAGCAAAATAATAACTCAAACATGGCTTAATCTACCTACAGAGTCTTCTACATACTGATATTAAAATGCATTCAGAGACGGGCAACATTAAGAGGGCAGGCGCCTAACCCAACCTAACCTGATACGACAGCAGCTTCATCAAATGCAGATGGAACTCTCCCTTTTGTAGTCAGGTTTCATTCCTCCTCGAGTCAGTCACAGGAGCGCGGAGAAACGGACTGGACATCTCTCTTTTTCAGGGGAAGGACCTTCCCAGGCTTTGCCTGCTCCAGTCACAGGAGACAGCAGGAGACCTCGCGGGGTCAGGGTAGACATTGCAGGAGCTGGGGTGGACGAAGTTGCTGGGATCGCTTGGGTTTCCGTCCCGCTCTCACGTTGTTCGGATGGACGCGGTCAACAACGCGGGAGACTAACTTTTGTTTAGGTCCACTCCAAGCGGTAAAAAAAAAGAGATCCTCTGAGTGTCGTGAGTGAAAGGAAGCCACGAGGTGCAGACGTTTATTTGGCAAAGAGAGAGAACAAGCCGCAGACCTCATAATTATCACAAAATGAAAAAGTGAGAGGAGAACCGTACAGGGCATGTGCACTATTAATTCCATTTACGTCGCCTAACCCCTCTGTGCCAGCTTAATCTCGGGAAAAACTAGCGAGCGCGGCATCACACAAAGTAAGGTATATCTTTTTCGGGGCCATGTGTACTGTAGGCCGTTCGATAAGGTAAACCCATCCTGCTGTGAAAAGCGTAGCGATTAAGATACTGGACAGGGAGCGTTCACAGCATGTTAAAAACGTCTTCACAGTACAATGGCCCTTCTTTTATAATTGCCCTCTGTAGAAGACCCAGGGCCTCTGAGATTTAGTTTTCCCCTACTTGCTTAATTTCCCATTAACGGTAATGAACTTCCCTCGCACAGCGAGACGGAGTGCAGAGAGAAATTAGCCCTAGGTTCCCGCGGCGGACGCCCGCGCACATGTACCCATCAGTCCTCTGCATTGCTGACCGGACTGGTCTTCCCGGTTGTGGCGAAGCGGTGCACCCGCGGAGAAAGCAAAGGAGTGTGATTACAACTGGAGTTGCGGAGGGCGGTGAGGTTTGTCCCCTGAGGCAGTGTGTTCCAGAAGCAATGTGAGAAATCTCAACGATGTTCCCATCCTGATTTACTGAGGAATGCAGCCCAGGTTTATTCAGGGTAAATGTAAACGACAGCTGTTCTCCGAGCTGTGAGGAGCGATTCGGCTGCCTGCGGTTTGTAAATGAAATGGATGAGAGTTTGCCTGGAAGGTCGACATTCAAAATCTCCCTGCACTGAATTCAGGGGACATCTGACATTGAGTGATATTGTTACAATGCAAATTCTAATGAAGCTCACTTGCAAGGTATGGCATCTCATAGCAGTAAGTTATTGCGAAGAAGTCATAAATGGGGACTGCCTCAGGTGTTTCCTTTCTATGTAATGGACAGAAATGCCAGACCATTTGTTAACATTAAATAAAAGGTATAAACACTGTTCTCCATCACTCTCGGACTGGGCTTAGCGTGCCACAATTTGGTGACGATACCCTGGAGTGGTCAGACACAGGGCCAGTGGAGGATCCCCGTTTAGCCACAGCAACAGACAACCTAGGTGGCTGCATGGGACGCTAGGGTCTGCTGACTCCGCCTGTCTACCCCATAGGTGGTCCACCAAATCTAGCAATCACAGTGACCAGGGAGCCTCAGATGTCTCTTCCTGTGCCCCAGATTTGTCACCGCAACCCTGCCCGAGGGCCAGGGAATCCAGGGGATCCTGCCTGCTGGCATAGCAGTTGGGCCCACATTGCTATTGTCTGCCTGGGAAACAGAGGGGCTGCTGCTGAGTGGTCCAATGAATGCTCTGCACTGGTTGCGGCCACCACTGACCCAGGTCCGACTGTCCAGTCCACTGTCCGGCCACTAAGGCAAAGATCTTGAAAACCGCTGCTTTTAAAACCCGGCATGGTGGTGAGCCTCTAATTTGACCTCTTTGTGGAAGTCGTGGTGCTGACAGAATCTCTGCCAGAATCTAAGTGGGGCTTGGTGGACCTGCTGCTATATTCTGGTGATGCCACACACACAGCCGGGACCTCGTCTGAGCACCTGAGAGCGTTTCTGTTGACTGCATCGCATGCAGGTGCTTATAATTAAATGTGACTTCAAAAGTGAGACAGCAAGAGCTGTCAGGGGAAAAATAGAGAGGTTTAGACTGAAAAGTCTGTGGGGGTTTTTTTTGGTGCTTTTTTTGCTTGATGGATTAAATACTTAACAAGCTGGACATTTATTTTTTTTACCCAAAAGAGAATTTTCCTTACAATTTGACTTCCGTTCTGTTTGTTAACATCAACTGTATGAACTTCTCTACTTACAATAATTGTCATTGCACCATGCTTACAAATTGCAGGTTCTTTTTAATTATACCGATTATTAATTGCAGGTTCATAGATACCTCCGGTAAAAAATATGCCAACTTCCTTAGCCTGTAAATGGTAACCACCTGATCACAAACCATTCAATTCATGTTAATTCAATTAAATGCAACTTCATTCAGTATATCGCTTTCTTATAAACAACGCTTTGCAATAAGTTATCTCCATGGTTTCCTGCAGTGTGGCCCTGCAAGTAGAAACTGCACTGTCCTGCACCTGTTTATTTGTGCTTGTCTCGACCCCCCTCCCCGCCCCATTTTACCCGGGGTCTCCACTCTGGAGCCATTTACCCCCCTGCTGAGTGGGTAGCCTGGGGCACTCGCAGGAGCAGGTTTCACCTTGAGCGGGGGTTTACTGGCCACCTGGGGCTGTATTCAGCAAGAGGGAGGAAAGACGAGACCCAGCTCTGCAGAGGTAGAGAATCTAACATAAAGACCGTCGCAACATGGTAGATGTAGAGGAATGTGACTCATATGTCCCTGTAGTAAAGAAGACACTGGGCGTTACACTTACATGTAACAGTTTAAACATTAACGGGTTAACTACAATCAGACATTCATCCTCCTAGGGTATTGGGACATATATTAGAAGCCATTAGGCACTAAAATGTGCAAAGCCTCACAATCTACTTAGAAGCTCATGTATTTATAATACCTGATATTATTAGTGAAGGGAAATGATCACATATTTTCTCCTTTAGCCATGAACATAAATGATGAGGTTAAAAACAAAGGTGGGTCATGTGTGTACGTAAGTGGGTTCTGTTGATGAAGCCGACGGACAGGGCAGGCCTTAGTAAGACAAGGTCAAGTTCATACTGTGGGTGTACAGGCCTGTGTATATTTCATCTCCTCTATCTTCCCTGTATAAGAATTAAATTTTATTTATTTCTCATCTTCGTGGAGCAAACATTTCGCCAGTCAGTGTCGGTTACGCTACCCTGTCCACTGATGTGAGGGGTTTGGATGCCCGCCAGCAGTCTTTGCCCCGCTGCGTCCACTCTTTCAGTCAAAACCGTGGTGACGTTGACAAGACCCCCTTGTCCCCGATCCAAACGTACTGACTTCTAAACAACCTTCTAAAGCTTTTCAATGCAGGAAATCGGCTTTAAAAGGACTATTTTTGCACTGTAGATCCTTTTTTTAATCTTAATTTCTCTCTCGCTCTTGAAAAAAAAAATCTGTAGTCCCCCATATCAGTCAACGCGAACTGAATGAATACAAACTTTGCCATAACTAAGCGTGGCACATTAATAACCCTATCTAGTACTTCTTGATGCTCAAAATAACACGCCACAATTCCATAAAGCTGTGGAAAATGGGTCAGCACGCTGTGCTTTTGATACCCAGTGATGTGGCAGCGAGGCACTATTGTGAAATAAGAGATTATACACTCGGAGTGAGAGGAGCTGCCCCTGCTCTCCTCTGCGGAGCGGCAAAGTCATGAGAAAAGAGAAAGATGGAATCGATACTAATCTCTTTGGAAATCTCCCAGGAAAAGATCAGTTTCGGTTCACTCCTGGCCCCTGGGGCGAGGAGACTTAGTCCCTTTCAATTGTGTCTGCGCCGACTCTGGCCAGATGGTGACCTCACATTGGCCCTTTCGGCCATGACTAGTTTCTGGACACCTAAATCTAAATGTGCCCATTGGAAAGGCATCCTTATGCGTACACTCCGACGGGTTCATGATGGCATTCAAATGTCGCCGTGGGCAACAGCAGAAAGTACTTTCCCATAGCTGGATAGGTTGAAAGTAATTCCAAGCTTCTTCACATCCCAGGAACAATAAGATAAACTATTTCTGATGTTGAGATGAACCCAAAAAGCCAGTGCTTTCTTTCCGTTTATAGTCTTTAATGGTCATGATTGAGTCAAACCACAATGTTGCTTTGTTCCTTCCTTGCCACCGGCTCCTACATTTGCACCTACAACAAATCTATCCATTTAGATGCTGTCTTTATTCATTACATTTCTTATTAAAGAAATGTCTTATTAAAGTAGACAAGTGAGACAGTTTGTCACGTTAAAGTCTAAATGGATGAATCAATTAAGCCTGAGCAGGATAAAAGGTAACATACACCCCCGAATAGTCTTTAAGTTAAGTCTATAAGAATACTTTTTCTTTTCACACAATAAACAAAAACAACATGTCAACATGCCAACACTGCCAATTCAAATGAGTTTGAGTAAATAGAGCATCAGAAACTAATCAGAGCAGTGTTTGACATCAGACGGCAAAGTAACCACGACGATATTTTTTGACTGAGAAAATCCTGTTCGCTTCCCTCTATAACTTTTTATAACAATAAAAATCTCCTCTACCACAGACGCTATCCTCTGAAGTTTTCTTTTTATCTAATCATCTAGTAACTAATGGAGATTGTGGAAAGTGGTGTGTTTGTAGCTTTTTTTGGCAGGGGCTGGGGGCAAGAGTGCTGATGTAAAATATGATTTTGACTGTACAGCCTGATCTAAACAAATGAAAAATCTACCTTTTAGCGGTCACCAGAGCTTCATTAACTGCTAGTTTCAGGTTAAGGAACGTTGTGGAAATGCACACTTAAACATCGAATAGAAGCACTGATGTAAGTAAAAGCAAGTTTTCTCATCACTGCGGTTCTGCGGTACCCATTAACATCCGTTGTGACCTGTGCGGTCCTCTGCGTGTGGACTGGCGCTCGCCGGGGTGTTCATGTGACCCACTCGCCTGCCTTGGTTCTCACGGTAACCTTAAAAACCTTCAGAACGAGTCAACCCCCCCGCACCCCCCAACCAAGGATCAGCGTCTGAATTTGTATGAACTTTTAACATTTTCTAACGTTAGAAATAGAACAAACAGCAGTCTATTGTTTTTCTTTTCAGCAGTAGACTGGCTCGGGGGAACGAAATGGAAAAATTGCACCTCCAGCCGTGCCAGGAATTGAAACAGCGAGCGTCGAGTTCCGTGGAAGTCTGCCCACTTAGCTATCCCTCCCCACGGTATCAGGCCGATCCCTTGGCCTGTCATCTCTGCGCTGACAGGGACCGGAGTCTAAACCATAAACACCACCTTGTTCTGCAGCCTGCTGGTTGTTACCGTAAGGCACCCTCCTGGGGTGGGGAGGTACTCACTGTGGTGCCATCTGAAAATGGATACAACCTGATGTTTTTTGCATGGGGGCGAGCCTGAAAGCTGAGAGGTGCAGCCATCTGGTACACAATCGCCGGATTGGATCATTTGTTAGGCTTAGTTAGTCCTTATTACTGTGTTTTGGGGACCTTGAGTGGACAGGGCCTTTGTGAGGCGTGGGTTCTTTTTACAGAAGAA
>JAOVYW010000101.1:2881391-2904229 GCA_025775045.1 Hiodon tergisus
ACAAATCATTAATCATTGACTGGTTTTGCAAACGTCTGTTATGAGCGCTGACCCCCAACCGGTCTCTCCTATGATTAGAGTAAAGATTTGGCACTTAAACCAGAGTTTGTGTTGATGTCTCTGAGCAACAGTCTTTCTGCAGTTTACTTCCCGCTGTTAGCTGGTGGTGAGGTGACAATCCAAAATGAATCCAAAATGGAAAGGTTGCAATGTCCTGCAAAACAATTTTCGCGAAGAGAGGGAAAAAAATCTCATGGAAATACTTTTTTCTTCTTGTTGTTTTAAAAGATCTACACTTTAGACATCCATCTGAATGTTGGTTATGATTTTTGGTTAAAAAGTTATTTGTTTGTCTTCAGAGGGACAGGTATCAAAAAAGGACATTTAGTATTGTGTATCGTTATGAAAAAAAAATCTAACTATTAACAGTTACCATGTAGGGTATAAGCCCCCCCTTTTTTTTCTTTTAGAAACAACTGTGGTGTAAGACTTCGTAATTCAGTCTCATCTGTTCAGCAACTTTTATTTGGTGTGTTTTGTCATTCTTTGCTTTGTTTTGGTCTCTTTTTATTCCTTCTTTTGTCCAGAAGTGAAGTTCTCTGACAACATTTGATTGACTGTAGCGCTATGACCAGTTTAAAGTATCTTCCTACAAATGCCATATGGCTCAAAACGCTCATTTTTAGGCACAGTGGGATATTGCAACTTAAACAGAAATTTTAAAAACTTAACCCCGTTCTGTCATGCAGCACAACTGCTTTGGTGTTGAAGGTTTTATTATTTCATTATTTAAAAAAATTTTTTTTTTTAAAGCAAAGCAAGACTTAAACAAGGGGTTTTATAATGTATCGACTCTACCAAAGATATAAACTCATTTCAGAAAGGAAAAGAAAAGCTTTTGTTTTTTGCTGATGTGTCCGATTTCGTTTAATTTCCAGTAGTTATCGACTGAAAGAGATTAGAAGACTTCAGGTTTTCTTGACATTTTGTGTGTTTCCTGGCAGAAGTCCGAGAGCCAACTGTCGTACAAGTACAAGGACTGAAACACAGTTGCATTGCTCACTAATCCATTTCATTTTGCTCTAAAGACTATTCCATAGCTTATCGCAAAATGGACCATCTTTTCGCTTGCAGCTTTTGTTGCTCTTTATGTTGCTTTGTTTGCTTACAGCCCCGAAACACTACTTATCCTTGATTTAGGGTTGTTAACAACAACAACAACAGATTTGTGCTGTTTCCAGGGGGAATGTCAACTCCACCCTCGTCAGTGTCACACTAGGGCTGATCTTTGATGACATACCGTTCTTAGTTTTTCCACAAAGGGAGGCTGAAATCCAAATTGTAACTCTTCTAACCAGGAAACAAAGTAAAATAAAAGAATTGTGTTAATTTTCTCCTCACAAGGAGGCTTTTTAATAAAGTCACGGCTCTCCAACATTTGGGGAACTGACGTGGCTTTCCATTAAGGCTCTAATAAGTAGTGAGCGACCATTTTGGATCTTTGCTTTTTAGGCCAAGCATTCCTTTTTGTTTTATTCAAAACACAAACACTAGTGCACCATTTTAAAAAAAATGTACATATTTCGTTGCTTCAGTAACCATCTTCTGGAAACTTTGTATCTATGGTATATAATCATAGAATTTTATATTTTCATATGGAGCTATTTTTGTTTTGTTTTCTAGTTTCTGCTACTGCATTGTTTTTCGTGGTGAATATGTGGAAACTAAGTCTCTGTGCATTGAGGTAGTGATTGTCATCACATTCCAGAATTATCCACGCCTACTATTACTTTTCAGGCAGTGATTGTGATATTTCTTTTCTTTAACATTTCTTTATTTTTATTTTCTGTTTCTATTGCAATTATGTTGCCAGTGTGTGCAATAGACTAGATATAGTAAGTCACTGAATAAGTTTGTCTCATTGGCCCATTTGGAAAAGGTGGGCATTCCTCTTCTTTTGTAACCTGAAAAAAAAAAGGAAAAAAAAATGTTTTGAAAGCTATATAAAATCATTCTATTATAGTGTTATTTAATATGTAAATTGTATTGCAATACATAAAATAAAATATGGGTTTTGATGTACTTTATGGAAATTTCTGTGTGGTCTATAAATCTCGTCGACAATGAAACTAAGGAGCATATTTCTGCTTGTTTTGCTTTATTACCCAAGAGAAGAAAAATGTTCTCTTGAGAGAGATTCATGATGGACGACTGCAAAAGCTTTCTTTTTTGTCTGGGAAAAAAACAAAAAAACATTTAGAGACAATGATAATCCATCCTTTGTGAAGTGTGACGGTGCCAGACTGAACTGAAAAGTGTATTCTTTAGGGCGAGCGTCTTCCTGAACTGTGTCGTGTCACACATGAGATTTTTTCATGCCGTGGCAGGGGGTGCACCACCCTTTACATCGACATTGAGAGGAAAAAAAACTCCACGACCATCATCTTCTTAAAGTGCTTGTTTTACAATGAGCGCTGTCAGCCAATCTGTTTTCCACCCAGGAGGTCGGCACGCCTGAGGAAGATTAGAGCCCTCCTCTTCCTCGCCTTCTTGATTCTCTGTGAGGCCATGAACTACCCTCTGTGGTGCAGTGAAAGCCTCTAGTGTCTGGGATAGCAGCTCATGCAGTGGTTAGAGCACTGTTCCAGGCCGCTGGACGGGCTCCGCTATAGCACCCTGAACTCGTTTAAACGCCCAGCTGTATGAATGGGTAGAAGGGAAACCTGTTAGCTATGTAAGCTGCTCTGGATAAAGGCCTTTTGTTAGGCGTCCATCTTACTTTTCTTTTACCTTCTGGTCAAAAAAAGCGTAGTGTTTTTTTCTTATTCATTCACTGTGGCCTGTAGCCCAAGGTTCAAGATGACAGAAATGCTCTGGTTAACATCCATTTGGCAAAACACCAAAACTGTAGTGGATGTGGCCCTCGGAGATGCATAGGCTGAGATGGGAGGGCCTCCCCGATTGCACACCAGCCCTGGCCCCCGCCCACTAAGCGACCCCTCAGCCCGGGGGCCTCCAGCGGGAGGTGGAGCGTAAGGCTAAGCGGTGACAATAGAGCACGGAGAATACTAATGAGACTGACCTTGGGTCTCCGTCCACACCCGTACACACCCGTGCACACTGGCCCCTCAGTTCAAACTGGATCGATTCACATTCTTTCCTGCCTGTGCTGATATGTGCAGATCATGGTGAATGGCTGCCTGGCATGACTCTGGCTGAAGCACTATGAGGACTGAACAAAAAGCATGTATTCAACACGGTCATTATTCACATTGCATCATGCAGCCATACATAGTATTCACATTAGACCTCAGACTGTATCCATGTCCTTCAAAAAAATCATAATGGAATCACTCACAACACTTCCGGGCCTTGTTTTCTGGGCAACACATAGGATGAGGCAGAATGTTTTAATGAGGTGAATTCATCATTTCGCTGTTCATTTCTGGGGCAAAGTAAAGGATTGTGCTGCTTTTAGGGTAACATAGTTTTCACTGAAGATGAGCTGAAACGGTAAGAGAAACTCCAATTTAAACCACTCATGAATCCCTCTTTAGCATTTTAAATCGGTCCATAAAATTGCACAACAAAATCATCAGAGACACACAGTAACATTCATGTTCTATTTAAAAATATATAAAGATATGCAGGTAGTGAATTGCAATGACTTTGTGACAGTATCCGATGTACAAATCTGCCCCCTGCTGGAAGTAAGATCAGAGTAAGTCAAAATGGCCCAAAATAATCAGATATATAAGTCTTTTTATGGATGAAACAAATTTTCCACTGACCATAACATAATTGTTTTTTTATCAAGATTCTTAAAATTTTTCAGTTTGTATTTTTCTTGTATTGTGCGTGCGTGTGTGTGTGCTTGTGTGTGGGTGGTTAGGAGAGTTATAATTGAACGGCCAATACCCCAGCTCCCGGCACCACCACCCTCCCACCAAAGCCAACACACCACCACCCTCCCACCAAAGCCAACACATGTCCTCATTACTAATTTTTCCACCATGCAATCAAATATTTTTTTCTATTAGTGCCAACTGTGAATCCTAATTTTATACTCAGTGTTTTGGAGACCGATAATAAAGTGCCTGCTTTTATACCATCAGGCAGATAAAAATCAATATGCTCCAGAACAGAGAGGTCACATTGTGAATTAATTTGTTTCTATGGCGATGTTACGCGTCCTTCAAATAAAGAGGCAATTCATGATTTTGAATTGCCTTTCTGTTTTTTTAACAGTTGGTTCAATGTCTTGGAATCACCAGTTGTGCTAATGCATTTTGTCCCATCACTACACTACCCATTGCTACAAGCTGAGAGAAGTCCTGCCAATTACCACCCGGTCACAATCAGCAAATGACATGATCTGGACTCTAAACTGCAAAATCAGTACATTGGCGCCTTTGCAAATGAACCACTTGGAAGGCAGTGTGCTTAATTTTTTTTTATTAATTTATTCCACACACACACCACTATTTATATTCCTAAAAGGAGATCATAGCCATCGTGACCAGTGGTTGATTGGAAGAGTGAGTGAAGTGTTTGAGTGGCCGCAACCCGTGAACTTCCAACCGTTTGAATCAATGAAGTTGCAGTTGTATTTGATGGAGGACACAGATTCCTCCATTACCAAAAGTTGAAATCTAATGCAATCTTTCTGGGTTAAAGTTAGCATCAGGAGAAGCTGTAGGCATTGACCCTTACCCTATGGCTAATGCAACTACTGAATTTTTGTGCAGTATTTTTCTAATACAATGCAAGTGATTGAGAGCTAACAGCAGGCACTCTGTGGAATTCACTTAGGCTTCCACGGAAACAGGATTTTGACAGATTGTTTCTAACTAGATGCCTTAGACCTATGTATCACATTCTGCCACTTTAATCGGCCTTTGCCTTACTACGTATGAAAGGTTAACAGGTCAGATTTATTTTTATTAGAATGTCATAATGCAATACAACACTAGGCAGCACCTACACCACACCACAGTGGACTAATTTAGTGTCATCCATGCAGCTGAATTTCCACTACACACACACATCTCAAACTAAACTGTCATTAACACCTCTGAAAACTTTCACAAGTGCTCAAAAATAAGATTTTTGGTGTGGCATAACAGTTCCTTGGCTGACAGTGAATACATTCCAAGACAATTTGCCCAGTGTGTGTCGGTGAATGAAGGAATAGAGAGACCTGCTGTTGCCACTGAGCTACATTGTGTTATTAGGCCAACATGAACATACGTGCAGAAGTATTTAATGTAATTAAGTCAGATCACTGTCATTTTTACAAATTTCTTGTTTAACTTGCTGAGCATGCG
Source organism: Hiodon tergisus (assembly GCA_025775045.1). NCBI lineage: Eukaryota > Metazoa > Chordata > Actinopteri > Hiodontiformes > Hiodontidae > Hiodon > Hiodon tergisus. The sequence goes on from JAOVYW010000101.1 coordinate 2,886,719, forward strand.
TGCCCATTACTGCCAGGCTTTAAATAAAGCATTATAAATAATGTAATTACAATAGAATAAAATGGAATTGAACACTATATTCATTTATTCAGATTAAATCCTTTTGAAATATTTTTTAACAATTCATACAGAGCAACTATGAACGGCGGTACATTCGATAAGCAAACAGCCATCCTGCTTGAAGTATCCATGTGGCAAAGGGAAAACTAGCCATGAAAGTAAGCACCAGGAGTGTAACAGGAAATGGGATTTGACACACCAGGTGAAGTGTTTTTCACTCTTCAGTTGTCCAGTTTCGGAGACCACGTGCTCACTGGAGCTGCTTATTTTTGTTGATGCGGTCGTCTACTTCAATAGCCCATCCATGACAAGAACCGGCAGGTTGTGCGTTCCAAGGTGCCGTACTGCACACCGCCGTTTGTGGCTTGTCTGTTAGTTTTTTGTTTTTCACAGCATTCTTAAACCCTAGGAATGGTGCGACCTTGCATGAAAAGTCAGGAGGGCGTGCGTTTCTGAAATACTAGAACGGGCACACCAGGTACTGACAATCATACCACGCACAAAGTCACTCATTTCATCCATTATAATATCCAACCGAACAGCTACCGATTGCCTGCCTGTTTTATACACCACACCGCAGCCACGTAACTCGCTGTCTGTAGGAGTGATCTGTAGGAGGGTGTAGTCATACTTTAACTGTATTAAAATTATGTCACAAAGCTTGTCAAATATCAAATTTAGCATTACAACTGTGACCTTAAAAAGTAACTATGAGTAAATATATGTATTTTTGCAGCAGGTTTAACATCCGCAGTTCTAATCCCATTTTTACTACGTTTCCGCTCACAGAAACTATAACCGTTTACTGAGAATCTCATTGGTTGGTTTGCATCTCATTTCCTTCCTGTTCCCATGGATACACAAGAAACGACATGGCGCGTTCAATTGGTAGGCGATTTTGTAGCTATCTGTCGATGTGTTTATATGGTCCCTTCTTCCTTATCCAAACGTCGGAAGAATATTATACGTTTGCCGCGGGGTTAAGTTTCTGATCAACAGTCTCTATTGTAAACCAGTGGCTCTATATGTTGTAGAAAGTGTAACTTTTGAGAATTCTTTGACTTTGCAGTGATTGGTATCAGCTATCCCCCGTATCCTGACTTGTAGAATGTTTATTAATAAGTTATAAGTTTATATATTTTCATTTATAAAACACGCGTACACGAAACATATATCGGCCTGGCTGGTCTGTGGAATTTTAAAATACATTCCCACAAAAAACAAACTACTCCACTAACTAGATGCATTAGTTGGCTCGTCGGTGTTGTTTTCTCTGCGGAAAGAGCATTCGTTTTCTTACTGCCCGGGAATAGCCTCTAATTTCTGTCAAAATAAGTTTTGGACATCATTACTGCATAATAATGCAATCGGCATTTGAGTTATCCGCTGTCAGATGTATCCAAAAATCGTTATTCCTAACAGTATCGCCATTTTCTGGTTTCAAAAAAAGCATCCAATACTGTTGGTCATTGGTCACCAGATATGATGACTATAGGTGACTAAATACCGACTACTGGAAAAGGGTGCATGTTCTTAATTTTACAGTGCTACAGCCTTGGCGGGGACAATTGTGTTTTTAACGGTGAACCGTGCCCTCTAGTGGAAAACTGTAATTTTGCGTTAACGTATAAAGTTTAACAAAATATCTGTTCATTGTTTAGTTGATACAGATCTTAAGTGCATTTATTTTGTTTTTAAGTGAAAACATCGTACTCTTCTACAAGCATGGCGTCTCATTTATCTGAAGAAGTCGAACTCAGCAAGAAACATGAGGAAATGTGAGTTATACGTATTGGTGTCTCTTATTTTCAAGAGTTTATATAGATTTTGACTGGTTAAGTATCAGAGACTAGATAACACAGAACAAAAGCACTTTTACCTTTATATATTATTTTTACAGTATAACAATGATTGCAAGTCTTCAGCCCATCTTAAACTGTTTGTGAACAATGTTGGGGAGGGCTAATGATGACATAGTTTTGAAAAAGCACCTACTTTTTAAAGTGCTGTCTTTCACCCTTCTGTCTTGCAGTGGGTTTTGAAGCAAGCCACCAGGCCAGCTTTTTGTATTGGACTGGTGCATATTGTACTTGAGTGCATTATTCCTCAAGTGGGGCTTTTTGCTGGTCTCATCTGGCATTTCATGATTCTCCCCGTGATGTTTGGGTTAGTCAGGGGCAAACCAGCCTCGTGAAAGGGTCTTGATTCTCCTGGGGCTGTTTGGGTTGGTCAGGGGTGAACTGGCCTTGATTCTCCTGGGGCTGTTTGAGTTAGTGAGGAGTAAACCGGCCTTCATTCTCCTGTAGCTGTTTTGGTTGGTCAGGGGTGACCCTAACCCTAACCCTACCAACAAGCTTCTGGTGTAATGTTAAATTAAGTCTTTTTTTTGTGACGAGGTTCAGGGCTCGATTTACGATCTCCCACACTTTTACTGGCCGTATAAAGGCAGGAAGTTGTAAGGTAAATGTGATTCAGAATGCATTTGCCTTGCTTTCCCAGTAGGCCATACACAAACCCACGATTTTCAGCGTTTACATCTTTTTATTGATCGGCACATCCAAAAGGAAGCTCAGCCAAATTAGAAAGATCGCTGCAGGAAATGAGTGGGTGGTGGTAGCCATGTGACCTTAGGCAGCCCCTGGTCCTCGCCTCTGTCAATATGAAGCGCAACTCGAAAATAGATCGAAGTGAAGAAATCGATGCCGTTTTCATCAGCATTTGTGAGAAAATGACACAGAAGTTTCTGTAGTTTAGAGAAGAGGGTGGCGTTGCTTGAGCGGACGGAGAGCCAGTACGAGCAGCTGAGAAACAAGAGAAGGCTCCAGGCCTCGTCATCACAGGTGGCTCGTGAAAGAAACGCCGGCCTGCTTGAGGTGTGTGTCTTTTACTGCACTTTGCCTTGACCTGTCAACCCATCAGGTATGCCACTTCAACCTCAGATGCAGTTAAAGCTACAGTATTTGGCTTTGCGATTGTAATGCATGCAGGTAGTGATAAAACACTGTGTAAAACACAACGGTATGGGCATGAATCTCCCAGGCCTTGGAGAATTGTGAGTGGCATGTGTCATTCTCTTCGCTATTAACCCGTGAGCTTCTGTAAACAGACTGCAGCTCAAAGGCCCATAATTAGTAAATCTTCAGTTGTATTTTTACACATGAATAATAACTTTTTGCCACTTGTCAGGATTTGCAGAAAATGGAAAATCGTCTGAGTGCAAGACCAGTTCTTCATCCTGACATTGTTAGCCTTGAGGTAATGATTTTCTGAGTAACAATAACCTTTTGTACATTTAGTGAATTATCTATTATTCGAAAGAGGTTTACCTCTTACTCACAATTAGAGACGTGTCAAAACAACGTTCAAACAAAACATAAAAAAACGTGGATGTAATCAGTCTTTTCACAGATTGGTCTTTCACATTTGCCGCTGGTGTCGAGAGTGCTTTGTGCTGGGTTTGATTTCGTCACAGTTTCCATGTGTCTTGTGCCAGACTCGTTACTGGGCATCCGTGGAGGAGAAGCTACCAGAGTGGGAGGACTTCCTGCTGGGCAAAGGGCAGGCTCCCACGACTGACGGGGGGCGATCCCCAGGGGTACAGGGGCAGAAAGATATGGCTCGAGACCCATCCCAGGCACGTGCGTGGGGTCTGCCTCCTCGCTCCAAACAGAGGCCTGTTGTCTGAACATGCGTTTGTATGTTTAGGTTCCATTCCCCCTCCTCCCCCATAAGAGGAAGCATACGTTGTCTAGCTCTCAGGTTTAACAGGCCCCATATGTTCAATGAAGGATTTATTTTTTTGTTGTTAAGCTGCTACAATGCCTATAACCAGCAGGTGAATCTCACTGTTGTATAACATTCAGATGTTGCGTTTCCAAACTCTCTGGCCTACATTGCTGCAGGATAAATGTTACTTAATTTGAATAACGTTTCTGCCATTGCTATCAAATCAGGACAGCATATCTGTATATCTGTATGCAAATCTTTTGTTTAATTTTTTAATAATAACTGTATTACATGGAAAAGAATAATGTGGAAGAGGCAAATGAAATAAAATGCTTACATTTTGTTTACAAAAATAATTTAACATTTTTAACTAACAAGTCAATTTGGAACCATAACTCTCATTCTCAAAGATTCCGTGAAGGACACGTTGCTTCGGACCCTTAAGACTGTGAAAAGCATGCCTCGCGGGTTTTGAGAAAATCATGAATATTCATGCAGATGTTTGTATTTAAAAAACATTTGCACATTGCTCTCAGTCACGACTGGCATGGACACGAGCCAGAGTTTGCGGGTTAGGGCCATTTAAAACGACGATAAAGGAATGTAAACGTAGTGTAAAGCATGTCAGCTCATGTCATTGTCAGCTCAGTTTGTCAAGTCCCCGCTGTCGTGAGGTTGCTCCGTTTGCCACCTGATTCAACTTCTGTTCTCGGCAAGATTGAATGGCTGAGAGCAAAGCCAAGGCTCAAGGTTCTTTGGTCAAAGAAATATTCCAGATTCTGAGTTGTCACACCAATCTGTTGAATGTGTGAAGACGTGCTGCGCCAATTTTTTGTAATTAACCTAATGGTTATGGATGATAGAATAAGGGGCTACATGTAGTTTCTTTATGTCATGAAATTCACACATGTTAGAATCCGTACTTAACAATATTGTATTGCTTTGTGTGATTGGCAACGTAGACAACAATATGTACACATGATTAGTTGGGTGGGGGGGTGGTATTGGCCAGACTGAAATTTTTTAAATGGTGGTGAATAAATTATTATGACCACAAGGGGGGAGTAATAGCTTAATTTAAAATAAATAGCTTCTGTGATTTTGATTGTGTCTGTCACTGAACCTGTATGTAGCTTCTTCATTATAATGTTAGATACATAGTTAGATATAGGTTGTTTCAATCAAAATTACACTAGATCCTGTTAGATATTTTTGATATTACAATTTGTGTAAGAATTTTGTACTGGAGATATTGAACAATATTGTGTATCATTATGAAAAGCAGCAGTAGAAATAACCTTTTTTCTTTGTTTATGATATTCTGTTGTCAAATGAAAATGCTTCAGTGTTACAGGGTATTTCACCAACAGTGAGATAAATCTCTCCAATTATCTGGTTGTTTAGAGACAATATTTTTTTTTCCCCCTACATTTAATTAAGTTTATTATATGTAGCATTATTTAAATAATCCTTAATAAATGAACAAGTTCTTATGTGTTTTGCTATGTGATCTTAATTTTGTAAATGTGTGTATAATTATTTGAACATTTGTTTCTATTTCGCAAAAACGTTTTAATTCCACAGAAACATTTTTAATTTTGAAGTTGGTACCTGGCAGGACCATCTACTACATACTTAAAGCCACACTTTATGGCTTTTTCTTTTTTAACACGGAGCATCCATTAGCACTTTCCCCGATCATACTAATTGCTTTGTTATTGTTCTCCTATTTGAGGGTAGCCCCAGGTCATTCAGTTACCATATGTTCATGAGGTGTGCAAAAACCAGCCACTTTGTTGACTGCTGGAGCATGTCAGCTTACCTCTAACAAAATCCATGCTAATTCTTCCACCAGTTTTGACTGGATGTGAATTTCTGAACCGCTCACAGGTCACCGTGCCAACATATCATCTTGCAGTTGTTCAAACGAGTGAAATACTCTGAGCAAAATGATTTTCAAAGGGGACATTTTGAATGGTTGGGGGCCTTCTCAATGAATCGTGCGCAAGCCGTGCTACTGGAGACGACGGGTGCGGATTCCACCCAACAGGCGCAGGACGCGGGCCCTGATTGAGATGGACGTCTCGCAGTAAACAGGACGCGGAGCGCGAGGAGCCGTTCCACCTGCTTTCTGACTGTGGCGCGATGAGCCTCGTCCCCCGTTCCCTCCCTCTCAGTGGCACCGGTGACATCCCCGATCACCCTAATTGCGATGATCAAGCCTGGCCCCGCCGTTGACGCGGATTGGCGGGTTGACAAACGCGATCATCCGGATGGCCGGGGTTGAAGTGGCGCTGGTTGGCAGCTGCCCTTGCTACTCAGCTGGGACCCGCTCGTACCCCGGAGGTCAGGCACCAGTCAAGTGAAGGGGTGTTGGGGGGGCGGGGGGTGGTGGTGGGCTGGTGGTGCGGGGAATCATCTAAAAGGGTTTTGAAGAGCTTGGTCTGGAGCCCTTCCAAATGACTAGCTTTACATTATGTATTCTAATGGAGAACCGCCCGAGGTGGATTAGCCAGAAACACCGCTGTCCCGTCACGCCACTGGACTGAAGCCCTTCCTTCTGCTGGCCTTGCCAGCCAAGGAAACGTACCCTGCCCCCACTACCGGCCTCTTGTGATGCTGCAGACGCCTGTCCTTAACCAGGGGTCTCGAGTACAGAGTGTGGACCTGGTCTGTTATCGGACACATGAGAAATTCTGTAGAATAAACAAGCACACAGAAATGATACACGCACAAAGGAAAAAACTGGAAAAGTTCACATGTCCATGCATTACCGCATGTATTATATATTATATATGGCAACCCAAACAATGTGCTGTAGCAGCCACACTGGTTTGTATTTTACTTGTATCTAATATATAAGTACATGGGGTTTTACTACTCTTTAGTAGTACGTTCCTTTGCACTTTTTTTATGCACTTGCTCAAATAGCTTTCACATGGTAGCATGCCTGGGAAGTCTTACCGAGCTGGATAATTCTGTTGATATGGGTTTAAATTTTTAGTCCTTCGTTGCATTGGTTTTTTAATTTCAGTGTTTTAATCGACGGCCCCTGAAAATCGTCAGCCAGGTATGTTATGACAACATGTAATTGTTGGTCCATTTGGACTGCCAAGTGTGGGTAACTGCTGCTTGCGTCTTTTTCGATTGTGGTTACCTCCTTCTATTAAAGTTCTGCTGTCGTTTGAGGTTTCCTACTGTGAATGAACTCCCCCCACCACCTCCTCCTCCCCTGTAGGCAGCAGATGATCAGTGCTGAACGTAATTCAGGTTATTTACATCACTACAGCTTTCACCTCGTTTCTGAGTGTTATAAGCTGTAATTTTCACATGCTGATGGGGATGTTTTGGAAAAACCTTTTTTCTTCTTCTTTGCGCACAGAGAGGTAAACCTTATTTTGTGCTGCATCCCAATATAAGACCTGCTATTGTGAATGCTTTAGTTTTCTGGTTTCAGATAATTAACACACAGAACCAAGTGCTGTTTATTGTCACAATGGAAGTCGCCTTGTAAGGCCATCCCAGGGCAAAGAGATTAGTCCAGGACGTCCCAGGATTACCATTCCTTCTGAACAATGAGAAACAGATTTATTTTCAGACAATATTAGTCTTGAGTAGATTCTGAAATCTTAAGGAGAAGGAAGGGTTTTAGGCTTAAACCCCTGGTAGATGACCGATCCGATGTTCTCGTTAGGCAGAGGATATATGCGGGTGGAAGTGCGGGGCAGATTTTCTTTAAGGTCAGGGCTTTAGTGGTACGGAATGGGCATGGGGACAGAGGGTTCCCTTCAGCTCCTTGGCCCCGAGCTCTAAAGACTTGCTCTGAATGGAGGTCATGTTGGAGTCTGACATTGATGTAATTCCAGCAGGGCAGGCCATACACGGCTCCCATGAGGGCGCCCAGAGACCTTTAAGCCACAAAGCACCTTCTCTGACTGTGTCCTTGAAGAGGAACCCAAGGAACTGCCTATACTGACTTGTACCCGTGTTTCTCAGTGTGCATGCGTTTGTCAATGCTGAAAATATAATAGAATATTTCAGAGTGGTATGTGTATATAAATAAGAAAAAAATGAGCAGTAGACACATTTATAGCTATATAATGATTGCACATAAGCTTACCATGCTAGTTTCCAGGAAATTAGACAAATACAAATATAACACAAATGCAGTAAGTGGTCTCTACTCCGATTATTTCACTTCACGTGTCACCCCCTCTTCTGCAAAATTCTAAGTAAAAATTACTGACATAAAAATGGAAACCCTGCTTTGTGGGTATTATTTTATTTCTGACAGATATTAATTTTATTTATTTATTTATTTATTTATTTTTGTTTAATAGCAGTAACATTTTACATGGTTGAACCTATAATTTTTTTCGCAAATAGTGCATTTGTTTTGAGGACAAAAAAATGCTTCTGTTGTATATTTCCCAATCACATTTTGTATTTTGCAAAAAGACAATATTATTGCAGATTGCCCTTTTTAAATTTTGTACATAAAGAACAGTGTACAGAACACCATACAGCCTGCTGGCTGATTCCATCTTTTCAACACCATTCTCCAGGAATAGATCCAAGGAGTTCGCCTGGTGCTCATTAACTTCCCCTTGGCATTTTACAATGTGCCTCGCGAGCTCTTTGTGCCAAGAACTGACGCTTCTAACAAGTAATACAACTCGCTCGGTCTACTCCAGCAGGGAGAGAAATTGCTTTCCAAAACGATCGTGAGGGACGGTTTAATTAGAATTTCATTTGGGCTAAAAGGGGGGAAAGCGATGTAGTTAACATTTGGTGGACTTAATTGGGCTCTTTTTTTCTCTTCGCCCTTAAAAAATTCTGAAGCTACCCCGTTAATCTTTCATTTATAATCAATTGAGTTGACCAAACAAAAGTCTAGGTCCTCCTTTCTTCTCGTCTCTGGTGATCCTTTGTCGCTGGTAAATGCCTTATTTTTGAGTGATCCTGGTCGTGGAGATATACTCGATTGTTGACAGTTCATTAATGCGCTTTTGTCCTTGTAATCTTTCTCGCTGCGTTACATGTGCATGCCGTAATGAGCTCCGTTGTCAATTAACATGTTTCTAGGAGCAAAGCCGGTTGCTCAGATGTTTAAGAGGTAAGTGCGGAGAAAAGGGCAACGCGCCTGCCTTTGGGTTGTTTCCTTCCCAGCACTTTTTACCCGGTAGAGGACAAGACGGGCACCCTTGCACGTTGCACTTTCTCCTGTACGAACACATCGCTGTTGCGTACCGCGCCCCGCCCCCTATTCTGAGATTTTTCCCCCCAAAATATATATAACTCCATTATACAAAAAATCCATATAATTTTCAAACAACCAGGATTAAAATGAATTTGACGTTAAAAGGAAATTAAAATTTCGTGTCTTTATTGTTAAGATATTTTGTAGCATTATTGTAATAATTGTTGTCCTTAATTTAAGTGACATGTTAGACATTTCTAATTTAAGGGGTGAAGTAACATGAAGTGAAGTACGAACACAAAACAATTTGAACGTAACGGCAGGGATCACGAACAACATTGTAATAGCACAGTTATTGTTTAATTAGGCATAGTAAACTGAGAAGATTCTGGTCTTATTTGTTTATGTTGGCCTTTAATTGTGACCTTTATGAGTGTGACACCCTCGGCCTTTCAAATTTAGTTAATTGCAATGTAAGCAGTTTCAAATTGAAATTGAAATTGCTAGCCTATCATATTTGGAACGTGCTATCTAAACATGGGATATTGAATGAAACGGAATTCAACATCTGTTGAAGTGGCATTGGGGAGAATTATCAATTCGTGAATACAACTATTAAACGTATATAAAATACGATCTATAAGAAAGGCATAGCATCCAGGGTATAAAAAGAATTAAACGAACAAATTATAAAATAACTGCTAAATATATGACGATATATTAGGTTTTGATGACCATATGAATCAGGAAATACATTTTGGTTTCTTAATCATGACAAAATCCAAATATAAACATCATAAACAATTTGGACAGTTCAAAATTAAAAAAATAAACACCTGCAAAGGAATTTCAAAAATCGCTTTAGAAGCGCATCAGTCATATAGTAAGGCGTTTGAATACAACAAGCCGATGGCTTCAAACAAATACTTAAAACAAAACAAAATATTAAATATTCCAAATCTAGTTTCGATCGTTGTCAAAACAGTATAATTGCGACAATGTTATGGTTATATAAATGACAACACAAATGATCGTTTAAGGGCAGTCACTAATGTAGTAGGTGTGTTTGTGGTTATAAACAAGACATAACACTACATTTAAGTAATTAGGTCTTTTAGCAACACAATTTCGCCGTAAGACCATTAACTGTATTAAATGCATACAGCATTATTTATCATTTTAGTCAAAATAAACAAAATCTCTGGAAAGCCTCCCCTTTTTGTCGACCTCTATAAAGCGCAGAGAAGGATTGTTTGTTTTGCATAACAGTGTTTGCAGTGTTTTGCCTTGTTGTGCAACTTGGTAAATACATAACCACTTGACATTAACATAACATTAAAATAATGTTCGTGGAGTGGAAAAAGAGATTAATAAATTGCTTCAAAATGGTAAGAAACCACCTGTTTGGATCTCTTTCTCTCAAGCAGCATTTATGCGCGCTAACTGTGAAAAAAGGTGGACAAGCCATTCAGCTAGCATTATTAGCCATTTACTCAGTCCCTGGGCAAAGCACGTAATTGCTAATTGCGTTGTAATTGGGAGACTAAGATTTGGTAGCACGCGCCTGTCTCTCGTCAGAATTTCTGTTAGCGCACAAGGATAATATTGTTCCAGGGGCCGTGTGCAGAATACATTATACTATATTAAAGTTGGAGAGATGAGGAAAGCTATAGTTGATGTAGTCCAAGTGCTTTATTATCCATATTCCGATGAAGACTGTCTGATTCGGTGAAGCTTCCCTTGAGGGTGTTTAGCGGATTAATTTAATAGGCTTTGAAGAGTCCATGTTTTATCTGATAATTTTTGTCATTACACGGAAGTCAAGTGTAAGATTGCATCACCAGAATCGTGCATTTTACAAAAATTGTTCAAATATACCTCAAGGCACAATACTTCACCAGTCAGTAGAGACCATCAATATGCAGAAACAAACGTAATGCATAAGTACTTTTTGCAGTTGATTGCCCCGACTATTTTGTTTTGTTGCGCCTGAAAAGGTTTAATTCTAAATACGTTATGACAAAAAGCAATATTGTTTATAACGTATTATTTATTTATTATTGTTACTTATAATCAAACGTATACAATGACTGGCAATTTCCAGTCTAGTGGTGATTGGAAAGGCCATGGAGGAATATATGCATGTCCACTTAATTGGTTTGTTTGGACATTCTCACAATTATATGTTTCCGGTAGGCAATAGTTCTAGGTGTATTTAAAAAGGCCTAAAAACACATTCCAATGTTTTATAAAGCCTTCGGCGTTTGTTGCGTTATCGTATACAAACGCAGATGTTTATTTATGATAAAGCGTCGACTCAAGTTTCATGATTTCGATATCATGGCTCTGAGAAAGTGCGATAATTTCAATAAAAATGTATTGCTGTTATGTAAAAACTGAACAAATCATTGAATACAATAATTCGACGAGGTAGCTAGACGAGATAACTTTGCAGTTTTAATGATCCTTTATGATCTGGAGATATACAAAGGACAGCCATATTTACTGTCGTAGTGATTTAATTAATAAGTTTATGTTGAACGTCGTTAGAGTTTGTTGTTGTTGTTATTATTATCATTGTTGTTATTATTATTAATAATATTCACTTAAGAATGAGCGAATAAACGAAATGATTATTAAATTAAACTAGAATAATGAATTATTAAACTGAAATAACTGTTTCAGCACTTGGCTGAAAAAGGCCCACTATGACATATCACAAACGTTACAAACCCAGAATATACAAACACAAAATATGTCTATCAGTTAAAGAACAGTTGCTTTCGCTGGCAGACTCCCCTTAGATTAAATGGAAAACGTTAAAAATGTTTTCTCAAAATATCCTCCTTAAAATTTGGTTTGAACAATCATAAATATTTTACATCAGTGGGCTACTTTAATTGAAAATTATTAAGTCTCAGATGTATTTGGATATATTTTGTCTGGCCAGAAAACGAGTACAAATTTGCGGAAACAAGATAGATTGCACCGATTTTTTCCAGGTAATTGATTTGTCAAGAAACACAATGACATCACTGCAACTATACATTTGAAAACAGTAATTGTTAATGAAATTCCATTCAATTTTCAATTATATTTTATTGAGGGTTAAAGATATTTTCTCAGATGTATTTATGAATGACAACAACCCGGGTTTTCAAACACATTCATTTAACATATAAGTTATGTAATTTATTTATAAAAACGTCTACGATTTACTTGTAACATACAGTATACTTGTCGTGAACAAGCTCTACATTACAAAACATGAAAATGCGTCCATGGTAAAACACTTTAAATAACATTTTATTATTCCTATTATTTACAATATAGTGGTCAGACTGGCCTCCACACTTCACGCAATGAAAATAAAAATAAATGACCTGAATTTCCCTTCACCGGAGTTTCGTGATTATTGTTTTTTGTCTTATTTAATTAATTTCTATAAATGTTTATATACAACAAAACTACGCGTATCTGTGATTGTCCCATCCTATTCAAAAATAAAAAATAAAAACCGGCGATTCAGCTTTGGAGTCCTCTGGAAGAGTCGTTCGCTGCAGATAAACACGAATTGCTGTCATGGAGTTTCCGTATGTGCTTCTTCAAATCAAAGTTCCTACAGAAGCCTTTCCCGCAGGTCCCACAAGTGAAGGGTTTCTTGTCGTTGTGCGTGTGCATGTGGAACGTCAGGTTGTAAATCTGGTGGAACGCTTTGTTGCAAATGGAACATTTGTATTGCTTCTCGCCACTGTGCGTGAGTTTGTGGTTCTTGTAGTTTCCTGGAATTACAAAGTAAATGTTACAATCGAGAAAGGATAATGGAAGAAATTTTTTTTTTCTTGAGGTCAGTAGTTCACAATTAAGTTACTTGAGACAAAGGCGTTTCATCCTGCAGCCTTCGCTAATCAGCGCTTTGGATGTTGAAGTCAAGAAGTTGTCAAACTTTATCAAAATCAAGTGCAACAACAACCTAAAACTGTCGGATTATAAATTAGTAGAGGGGCTGTTTTATGACCCATAGCGAATTTAAGAATCTTGTACGGAGTTAGTTAGTGTGGATGACACATCCTATTTGGAAGGGTCTCACAAAGGCGGTCGTTTATTTGCCCGTTATGTCTAAGAAATATTAAATTTATTGTAAGAACTATTAACCAGTTACTATCAAAGTATTTCCATATATTTTCGAATTTTAATAATTCGAACCGCGATTCACAATAATAATTTTTTTAAAACCATAAATGCTTCACAACTTAACTGATTTAAAGCTTAATTGTTGTTTATGTGTGTGTAGAACATATTAAACAATTAAAATATATGTTTCGCATGATAAAATATCTTTACCTTTTTGATGGAATCCTTTCCCACAAAATTCGCAGACAAACGGTTTGTATCCGGCGTGAATCCGTATGTGAGTGTTTAGCGTCGAACTCCGGTTGAAGGCTTTTCCACATTGATTGCATTTATGAGGTTTTTCCTACGAAGACCCAAACATGTTCGTTAGTTTGTTACTAGTCTTCACTTGATTTAAATCGCCGTTTAATTAGGGTAACGTTTAACTATAGTAAATTAATCAAACTTACCTGTGTATGGATGATTTTATGCCTGCACAATGTGCTAGCTTGGCGGAAACCCTTCCCACACACCTTGCACACAAACGGTCTAGCGCCTGTGTGCACTGGCATGTGACGGGTTAAGTTATAATGCGCGTTAAACACCTGTAGAAGAAAAAATAAACATTTAACGTGCATATTTATATATTTTTATTTATATACGTTTGATAATGTTAGTACATGTTTATAGGCTACACGTTCGGGCTATCCATGTAATCTTGGAAATTAAAAATTATTAATATATTTCAGATGAATCTGGTTTGTTGTATTTTAAAAATGATTTTTGATTTTTAGTTCATAATTTAAGCTTGTGAATGGCAAAGGGAAAAATTTTAAACATTTCAATTAATTAAATTAAGTTCAGTATTTTCTTTGATTTACCTTTCCACACACTTCGCAAGTAAAATTCTTCGGTTTGCCGTCTGTTGAACCGTTGTTCTGCTTATTGTGCGTTTTCACGCCGTTTTTCTCCGAGTTAAGACCGTGGTTCTCCTTTACGATTTGGTCCAGATGTCCGGGCAGATGCTCCTTGTGCGGGTACTGAGGTGTGGGGAACTTCTCGGATGCAGCGCTGGCGAGTTTCGCGTTCTCCAGCAAAAGTAATTTCTGATGCGCTGTGAGGGACGCTTGTGCGTTCGAATTGGCGATGCTAGAGGAAAACAAATGTCCACTGAGTAAATCAGTGGTGTGATACCCAGAGTCCAAGTAGTTGAAATAATACAGAGACCCGTTAGTCGGCATTGCTACTGTCTGGTGGATTACCTGGGGTTTTATAACTCTAGTCCCCGGCAATAATGAGTGTTTAAAACCCGAATCCGTTTTACTGCATACTCCGCAGTTTGATTTGCACATTGAGGCAGAAGCACAAAATGTCCCCCTGAAATTAGCTTTCCAAAATTCGGAGTAGTTCATCAAAGCCTTGGCCTGCAGGTCGTAGCTAAAAGGCTGTATCGGGATCATGCAAGGTATAGGTGAGCACAAGCTGACCATCTTTTTGCCTTCCGAAATATCCACTCCGTGGCGGTTATCAGTTGAGTTTTTTGTTTCCGAAGTCTTGGACATTATTCTGTCAATGGAGAAGGCCAGCGCCTTTGGAGCCGCGGCGGCTCCGTTCCTGGTTTCGCGTCTTGGGCAGGACATCACTGTTTCCAGAGGAAGAGAACTCGCCATTTTTGCCGAACTTGGTGTGAGCAGCAGTATACTAGCCGCCCTGTCCTCTCCTCCTGAATTCCTGAAAAGCCAAGACACACATCAGTTTAATAAGCACCTTGGTTTTACAATGTCTTCCATTTACATTCAAATGGACATCCCTTCAACAATAGCATCCAGGGGTACCAGATTAATGCTCATTAACTAGTACACACAAAATTAACAGGACATTACAGAGCTTGTTAGAAAAAGAAAAAGAAAACCCCTTCTAAGTTCATTCCTATTCAGCACTTCTGAATTGAAAATCTGATGGCAAACTTGCAGCAGAATCGATGTTGTAGTTTACCTTTTCTGAAAGCACGGACAGATGTATTCGAGGGTAGCTGCGTGACTGCACTGTCACATTTTGGTAGCAGACAGCCTCATCAGACCAAGATCACTGTCTCTTGCATTTAGCTGACATCACATGTACTCGCTTGTATCAGAGTGACAAGGAAACGCCATCGCCTGCCCCGTCCCTTCTCCCACCGCCCATTTATACACGACCACGGGGGTGGCATACATGTCAGTTATTACAGATTATTATTTGTGTTTCTCTCCCCAAGTTCACTTCCTCTCACTGACTGTCATGATTTGATGGAAAAGCTGTTATTTAATCTTTCAAATAAATAAATATATAACTCAAAACCTGTTTTGAAAAGAAAAGGGTATCAAAAATGATCTTGTCTTAATTTTCTATGAACAATTTTATCGGTGTTTGTGTTCATCTTAGTATAATTTCTGTTATTATAATAGTTTTTATAGTAATTTTTCCTGTTAACATATTTGCTTAACTACAGTCACGTCAAATTTCAAATGGTTGGGTATTTGCCTAAACGTGCAAACGGAACATTTTTAACTTATTTAAACAGTTTGAAGAGTAAAAACATGTTTTAAAATGTATTATTTTATTCGATTTTATTTTCTATTTGGTTTTCTTTCACTCCTAATTCGTCGAATCAAAACTTCAAATTCACGACAATTTTTGTAAAATCCTTCATAGTTCATAAGGACGTGAATTTTGGAGCGTACTTCCAATTTTCATTGCGAGTTCCTAATCCTTGGGGATGAAAATAGCTGTTCCATCCTGGCTTATAAATTCTATTTGTCTAATTGAGAAGGTCCAATTTCCACCTGTTTAAGGAGCAGATTGCAAGAGCAGAACCTCCCTCGGATCCTATTAAACGTTTTTCCTCCTTCACCTATTCAGAAGAACCAATTTTCCAGAGCGATTCAGAGAGCTGAGCTCCGAAAAAAAGCAGCTCTTTCACTTTTAGCCACTAAAGCACTGCGTGGAACCTGGTTTTGTGTTTTTCTGAAATAAAGGGACGGATTAAAAGGGAAAGAAAAGACTTAGCCTGGCCAGAGGTATACCAAGCGATGAAAAGAGCCCTTTTTAAAAGCTGCATAAAAGTTTGTTGGAATCCAGAGTTTTGTGTGCTTGCTACAATGACCAGTCGCCCTCTCGTCTTTCTTTATTTGGGGCAGCTTGAATTCATTTGTTTGCAGACGATTTCACCTGACTCACAACAAATTATTACAAAAACACGTTTAAAAGAAAGTTTCATTTAAATTCAGTGCGCTTCCTCAAAAACATTTTTCTTATTCCACTGTTAGTTGGAGAAGATTTCATAGAGGGTGTTCTTAAAGGAGTGCATGTGGACACCACCCCCCCCCCCAACACACACACACACACACACACAAATCTCGCTCCACTGTGGAATGTAGGCAATCGAGTATTTCGTGAAAGTTAACAAGAATGCTTGCAAGATAATGATGTTGGACGGGATTTTGTTCTTCTTAGGATAAGATAAATTGAATGAGTGCAGTGATATGAACGGCCGCCCGACCTTTCCTTAGAATATTTTGGGGTGGCTGAGTAATTAATTTCGTAAAATGCTCCATCGAATTTATTTAAGCGAGAAGCTATCGAAAAACACTGTATAAATTCTTAATCAAATTGAAAATGAAAATATTACAAAATTAAGTGCTTTTAAGTTTGTATTGTATTATTCCTACTTTGTTTAATCAGAATCATCTAAATAAACAGACCCGGACGTGTAAGTCCAATTGGGTCCAGCCGCACACCTGCAAACTTTGCGATGGAGGGTATAAACGTGTCCCACTAATTCCAGTCATATGTAAATGGTCTAACTCTAATTTGAGTTTATTCAGGCACAATTACCGGCTCGCCCACACAATAAACATTGATCCTTTCGCCGTAACCCCTGCACAGTGCTCGGCATTAACACGTTCATCAATTAACTCCACAATCGAGTGGGAAGATATGCTTTGTGTGGTATTGGCAAAGAAGAATTGCGGGCATGTAAAACATGTTGATGACGGTATTACATTTGCATGTCACATTTGTTTGTTTTTGTGTGTGTGTGTGTGTGTTTGTATTATTTATTTTATTTATATTTTTATTTTTTTCGGCCCGTTAATACGTAAAACTGCAATTCACACTTGGGTTTAAATAACATATCTGATGACAGGGGCTGCGAGTTTTTAGATCATATCTTGCAATAAAATATTATTAAGACACCTGGCTGTGAACATTAATCTATCATTTATTTTCACCCTCTCAAACATTGTAATAATTCGTGAAGCCTTTTTAGGTAAGTGGTGTTATAGGCTTTACGCATATTTCGCACACACACACACACACACACACACACACACACACACACACACACACACACACACACACACACACACACACAC
>JAOVYW010000101.1:2916300-2935590 GCA_025775045.1 Hiodon tergisus
ACCACCACCCTGCCCGCCCCCGGCAATCTTGGCAAATGAGATGCATCCTAGATCAACAGATAACTTCAGGACTCGTAATTGTCAGTCATTGCAAATTGAACTTAGTTAACACATCTGAGTAGTTTCAAGGGGTGCAAATGAGCAAGTTTTCAACAGTAATCTTATTTTGTGCCGCGAGGAGACAGTTACAGAGGAAAGACGAGGGTCTCTGGCCTTCAGGACGTAACGCATGCCACAGCTTCCTTGACAGGCCATTAATTTAAAAAAATAAGAAATTTTAAAAAAACAATGCGCTCCTCGGTGAGGCGTTCAAAGTCAAGTCGAGCGAGGCCTAAGGAGTGAGCCTAGCAAACGGGCTAATGTTGTGTTTTTACTGAGGAACATCTCTGTGTGGGCTGGGGGAGAGCCACACGTCAGCCATTTTTGGAGATATCCATATGAATGGACATTTGTGGGGAGAAATAAAAAGGGACCATCTGTAAGTTTCCTCGGGCATCAAGCTCTCCAGTAAGCTTGGACCAATTATTCGTGGGTAGATGAAAACAAATAGATGGGCACCACCTGCTAATTTACAGACCCATCATCTTGTGAATGCTCTTTGGAAATTTGCATGTCTGACTAAAAGAAATAACATAATATAACGTAATATCTATATAAGGGCCGTTCAGATGCAGAGATTAATTTGGCTGATTAATTGAGTAATGATTTAATCGTAGATTAGAAAAATAAATAAATGGATCAGTTGTTCCCTGTGGAAAACAGATTAACTGGTGTGGATAGTCAAAGACAGTAAGTACGGTTAAATGGCAATTAATAGGAACGAAGACCAAAGGGATTTTTGAGCATCGATCGCTAACATATTGTTTTTGTGCAACTATACCAGTGAAAAATGTTACTGGAAAACACAAAACACTGCGGAATTTTTGTAAGAAATAATAACAAAAGAAATAGTAGTATTTGTCAGTTTCTGTTCATCACCTACAGAATGTGCCACCTAAAATTAGTGTATCGGTCCTTCAAGCTTGGATCAAATTCTCCGCTTGTCATATTCATAGCACCAGTAACATTTATCTGAAATAACGTAGAATTTTTGTCTGAAAGACTGATTCTAATATTTTATAAGTTTACACTTTGCCAGTGCTGCTACATCTGTAGAATTACTAAAAAGGATTATTTGTTAAATATAAATGATTTTTTTGTTAAACATGGCATTGAGAATTTTTTTTGCCCAAAAAATAGCCACGTCTGGTCCTACAGTATGCATTTGACAGGTGTAACACAAAACATATATTTACAATGGAGCATATATTATCATTTAGTTTGATAATCAGCAGAAACACGAGCACTTTTAAAGGCAAATTGTTTAGCTGCCATAAAAGAGGATAAAGGCCAGGAGGCGTTTGGAAAGATATGTAGTAATTCTCAAAGCAGTGATTTCCCTTTACCACATGTTTCACAAAGTAAGTAACCAATTTTAATTTCCCTCACCCATAAAAAATATTACAACAAATAAGGCCTACAAAATGGCAACCCTCAACTATATAATATTAGTGGAGTAATTTTTTCACTATAGTTGTCCTAAAGTAGCGTTATGTAGCTGGACCAGATGATCTTGTCCGAGTGATTGTACCGCAGGTGTAGATGTGAATTTTCAAGTGCATTTTTTATTTTTTACAGTACCGGTTATAATTTTTCTGTTTTAAGTATATATTTAAGTTGAATGAATGACTTATGTGACTATATTTTTGTATATGGCAGTAAATTTCATCAGGCACTTTTCAATCTTGAAACCTTCCTAAAGAGAAACCACACTGCACAGACAGCGGAAAACACAGACACAAGCACTGACATCAACGGTTTTCTCACTTACAGGAACATCCACATACTTTGAGGCTGCTTTCACCTTAGATGAAAAAAATTAGGAGAAAAAAAAGGTAAGACTTAAGATTTGTTACCAAACGTGACTCTTTCAAAACGTGCCGCTTGGGATTATTTAAGCAGTTTCAAAAAAAAAAAAAAGTATTTTATCACAGGGAACAGTACAGAAATTTCCTGTATTTTGAATCATGCAAAAGTTTGTTATGCAAGCAGTTGTGAACATTCTGAATATATCTGTTTTAATTAGATAAATTATTTAATTAAATAAATTCAGTCTTTCAACCAGAGTATATGTTAATTTAATTAAGAGATATGAGAGTAAACACAAACTTTCACAATAAGTAAGCCGTAAAGCCGTAAAGCCGTAAACGTGAAACCCAGTCCGGAACGGAGGTACACAGACTTTTCGGGCTTGCACAAGGCACTAGTCCTACCTATGTGGGATTGGGAGGAAAAGGGGGGGGAATAAATTCACCCGCTCTTACTGTGAAAGAGAGGAAGGAGGAGAAAAGCGTGCCCTCGTCATATCTGGACAGCTTGGCCAAAACGCTCTCGAGAATGACCACAAACTGGGATAGAAGGAGGGTGGGGGGAGACAAAATAGCCTTGTCACCAATGCGCTCTTTCGTACCACATGACCTCCCCAAATGTGTTCCACAAAAAAAACAGACAGCATTGAAATTCTTCATTATGAGTCATGGATTCAATCCGTAGCCTCAAAGTGAACCCATAGGTTTACCTTCGCCACCAGCAGAGTGATCATCTCCTTAACAGTTTCTTCAATTAGATTGTCGATTTGGGAATGGTACTGCCTCTGAAATTTACAAACATATTTATCAACAAAACCATCCAAAATCTCCCTTTTGTACTGAACGTTGCAAAGTTGCTTCACAAGGGACATGACTTTCTTTATAACAATGCATAAAAAAATTTTTTACAGCCTATATTGCAATAGTAAAGGATTTGTAGTGATTAAATCTGTTTGATAATTGCCACTTGTCTCTGTTCGCCACGGATATGACAACTCTCACGTTAACCCCATGTATATTCAATTGAATCTATTACATATGTTAATTAAATCTAAACAATTAAAGTGACGGTAGAATTGGGAAAACTGCTACGACTGCTAATTATACATTTGGGAAATCGGGGTGAGATTTCAATTGAATTGTTAGCCACACTTACCCATTCTTTAACAAACTTTCACAAGATTGAGAAAAGAAATGAAAAGAAAGATGAAGGAAACAAGGTAATGACGAACGTTTTTTAGGGTTATGTGTAAAAAAAGGAACAAAATGGGAAAGCATTTTAATTTTTAAAAACAATGAAATAAATTTTTTTACAGGCATTCAATGATTATATGAGCTTGATACACACACACATACATATATATGTGTATATATATATATATATATATATATATATATATATATATATAGAAACACACACACATTAGTGAGAGTTAATCAATAATTAAGGAAATTTAAAAATTATATATAATCGTATATAATGACAACAATTGTATATAATGATATTACGCAGAGAAAATTAAACAACAGCGAAAAAGTAAAAGGATGTCCTAAATGGACAGTTGGTCCTAACCTCCAAATGTCTTTATGTAGAACGTGCCACATTTGCGCTGTTTACAGTCGCACTGGAGACACTGTGCTCAACTGGGGGCTTGCACTGGCGAAGGACTGAGAAAAGGCTGATGAGTACAGTACCTCCTGGCCCAGCTCCATAGCACACAGCTTGGCAGACTGGGCCTTGGCGTCCACCATCACGTTGAACATGGTGCATATTGACTGCGGGACACGGAAATCTGTCGTCCGACTGCTTTTCTGAAGCTTAGCCTCAAAAGCGATCCTCGTTCTGCGAACGGGAAACAGGCAGAAAAAAAGAAAGAGAAGGAGAGGAACAAACAAATTGGGTCTTAATCGAAGTTTCTGTGAACGTCACCGGTGCCAGTGTTGGAGCTAAAATATACCAGTATTGGTCTGTAAGTGACAGCACTTATATTTTTGTCGTAGAAAGTTCATGATGCTAATGGTATCTTTATTTATTCTAAGCTAAATTTGGTCAGGTATGTACCAATCGCTAGCTTGGTACCTGCGCTTTCTTATGTGTACTTATATATTGTGGTTCTGGAGTCAGTGACCATTGTAACAACCAAACAGGCTTTACCTCTTCACGCACGACTCAATCATGTCGCTAGACATCAGCTTCAGGCGGCTCTCCAGGTGCCTTGCAAACTCCTCCTCGGGCCAGTGCAGATCCCGGATGAAGGTCTGCAAGGCGTCCAGCTTCCAGAAGAGGTCCTCTGAGGTGCCAGAGCCGTTGCTGCCGAGGGGGGGATAAATGACAGGCAGACATCAGGACCTCTGGTGGCCAACTGATAGCCTGCATGGAAATGGGAGACAATGTCAAGGAGAAGAACAGGGGAAGTGCAGTGGGGAGTGCTGGATCTCTTTGACCTCCTTGATTTGGTTTATTGTTTCTTTATTTTTACCATTGACTGAAATCTTTTTTTCATATGGTCAAATTGGCACTATTATTTTTTTTGCAATGTATCCGTCCTTGGTAAAAATAATTGGTCACTTCTATGTTCTCGACAAATCAATGACCACTGAGAGTCGCATGGTTATTTTGATCTTGGGGAGGGTCATGCACACTCTTGTCAAAGTAGTAACCATGGTATTCCCTGGGAAACAGTGCAGATGGGGCTATGGCATGAAGCGGTGGGGGAGATCATGTCTGATTTCAGAACATCGAGAGGACCTGTCTGGAAGCTGGTAGACCCATTGCAGGGTTTGTTCCTTTAGCGTGCTAGCTTGGCAGCTCGCTTTGGACAGTACGGACTGTGGTTCACTTCTCATCTACAAGGGAAAAGTGAGCACTGATTCCTCCTAAGAAACTAGGACCTGTTCCATGTTTTATCGGGAGGGCAGTATATGTACCCTGCATTTTTCCAAATGAGGAGTGAATGACATCAGACTCTCTCACACCACTCATTCCAGCCCCGGGTAATATTGGGTTCGCAGGATATTTTGAACACACCATGCACTGTCGGATCGTGCTGCCATCCTTGGTAGAAACAGCGAGCTGATGCCAACGGGGTTTCTACAACTTTAGATGCCAGCTGCAATGAACTGATGGCTATTTCAGAGCAACCGTCTAGAGCACTCATAGAGAGGGCCTGTCCCTCCGACCCACCCTCAAAGCCCAGCCCCAGCCCCAGTCCCAAGCCAGAGAGAGACCTAGCCAAACAGTGTTTTCCACCGAGGGGGCCATACTTTCCTCAGCACAGTCCACTTAGATGGCGGTTATGCATTGACCGCTCGAGGCCGAGGGACCGGGGATGGGGGGGCATCAGGAGACGTTGGAAAGATACAAAATCGCCTTTAGGTTTACCTCACGAGATACCGCTTTTGCTCATTTATAAGGTTTTCAGTGTGAAACTGATTTTTTATTTTTTTTGGGAGGAAAAAAAAACAACAGTAAATATAGCTTGTAAAAATAATAATGTTGCTAAGATTTAGATGATTGTTTCTATGGGAAAAAGTATTCAGATTACAAAAACACTAGTACAGGGTTTCCTAGCACACCAGGTTTGTTTTTAAACAATTCAATATAGTTGTGGATTTGTATCTTTTCAACTGTACAGTAAAAAAATAAAATCACATGCAAGGAGACAAAAATTAAAAGCCATCAGGTTCTCCATTTTAGAACACTGCTTAATCTAGCTAATTTTCTGGTATTGTGAACTTGGCAGGAAAACGACTTTGGGACGAGGATCATTTTGTTTTAGGCCCGGCCTCATAATGATTGTGCCAGCTCCACTACCCCCAACTACTGGCTGGAAGTTTATGAGATGCAGTGGTCCTAGATTAGGGTGTTTTTATTATTGTTGTAATAATAATTAATATATTAATCATATATTATTAATATGTATTCTGGGAAGGGTTTAGCTTAAAATTTCTCTGGCTCCCTGTTTTAGAAAATTTGATAATGCTGGAGTTTAATCAGATACCCAGAACTGCAGGATTTCATTCAGCAAGGGGCTGTGTAATTTTGCGTATGCACACGTGTGCATACACAGGGGTGCTGAAGATGTTTCACTTTCGTTTACGAGTGAGATAGATAACATGTCTGTGTATGGAGAAGCGAGGAATGGGTGTTTTTAATTAGATGCCGGGAAACAAGTCTAAACTTAACGTGACAATACCCCTCCCTCTCCCATCATCTTCACTCCTTTTCTGCACACAGTTGTATCTGTGAAAGGAAGCGGGATGATTATTGCAATGAAAACAACAAAGAAATTAAGTGAGATGCAACTGACTAATGATAAACTGCATGTTCGGTATTATGGTACCCTAATATACAGTATACCTCACATAGCATATTGTGCATAGCGTTAATGCAATGTGGTGCCAATGGCTAACCACATACCATTACAAGGGGCCAATAGCTTTGATCACTTGGAAAATTTGGAATCTTATTTTGGATTCAATTTTTTTGTGTGTGTGTGTTGATTCATCACTTTTTTTTTTTATTAAATAATTTTTTTGCAAAATAGCAGTCAACAGAAGACATCTTCGAGCCAAGGTCACTTGTTTCATGAATCAGATCTAATGTGGAACTCAATACACACTCAGAGTCACATATAGCGGCCATCCACGATGGGGTAGAAAAGCTAGGCATTTGTGGGAGGTTAACCGGTACGGGCAGATTGGGAATTTGGAGGTTCACATTTGGTAGATTCACATTGGGCAGATTACTTGTTAAACTCCTGCAGAGAAGAAACAGACAGAAAGAAAATACTATAAAAGCGGCAATGCAGATGTGGCTGAAGAAATGCGACACTTAACCAGTTAGGCTCTAAAGGAAAAAAAGGCTGATCCAAGAACATTGCAAATTCGCTAAAAGAAAAACACACGTCAACACAGCACCAGCCATGGAAAGAAGCTCCACTTTTGTTTTGCATTCAAGGCAAGTGATTAGTCTTTAAAGCACTTCCACAGATTTTTTAAACGGACACACGAAGTACTGAACTCAACGCGAAGAGTAAAAGACGGCAAACTGAACACCACATGACAGACAGAGAACACTTACGCTCTCTGGCTTCACAACACAGACAATGAGGGTTTGCACATAAAAAAGAGGGATGTAAATGTAAAATTACACAGACATACTTCTTTTTTTTTAAACCAGAACGTACGGAAGACAAAACGCTGCGTTTACCAAGGAAGGGGGGGATACCTCAGAAACCTTGGGGGACAAATGTCTTTCCCGAAAAAATATTTGAATTCCTACTTATACTTAAGAAACTGAATTTGACGTGTATGTCATCTTACCTGCATTTAGAATGGAATAGTAAGTGGAAGGGAAACACCTTAATATATTAGTATAATGGATTAAAACAGTTAATTCACATTGTTCTAACGACTGACGGCACAACAAAATGTTTATAGCCTCTTTGGTTTAGTTATGACTGTCTTGTATCAAAAAACACACACTTCATCTGTCTATGTATCGATATTGATGTGATATGGTAACTTTATTATTGTCAATGGAAAAGACACTGCTACTCTTTTTTTTTTTGCCGTTGTTGAAGTTAAATAGCAGGTTTAAGCATCTTTCTTCTTTGCAATTTACACTACTGCAGTCTACATGCCATGACATCAGATCCTTTGTGAATATTTTACAGAAGTGTATCAGCTGAAAACATCGTTCCCCGGGTGTGAAATTTTGTGTATTTAATATTTTATATTAGTGTTATAAATACTCTGATAGTTGCTGCACATCTATACGACCACTACAATTTACACTGGAAGCCATTTCATTTCGATGACAAGTAAATAGTACAAATGCAGTTTATAAAAAGAGTTTGACAGATACGTTGCCTCCAGCGCTAATTCTAAAAATGTTCGATGGTTTAGTCAATCTTTTTTTTCTTTTTTCTTTTTAAATGGTCATGTTGAATAATGAACTAAAATTTACGTCCGCATGTGTTCATGTGTAAACTCAAACGGTATATTTAACAAATAAAACAAGAGTTTAACGCAAAAAATCTTTTTTTTCCATTTTGTCTAGGAAAAACAGAATATTTATGTCTGTATGCCTTGTTTATTTGACCACCTGAAAGCAAAGTGAATCAAAAGAAGTTCCCTTACTTTACTGGCTCCCATGACTCCCGCTCAAAGCCCCTATGTATTGACTGTGCGATGGACGACTCCATCAGGTCCACATATCTAACCACGAGCGGGGCGAACAGATCCTGCAGGTGTTTGTGGAACTTCCCGTTGCACAGGTGGTCTGAAACAAACAAACAAACAAACAAAAATAAGACAGTGAGAACACTTCAAAGGTGTTGCGGACACATCTCGTAGGAGCTGAAGGGCAGATGACACTGAGGGGGTCGCGGTAAACACTGGCAGAACCCTGACAGCCTGGGACTTCCTGGGATTGGTGCGCCCGCATGCTGCTCAAGGTCGACGAAGAGCAGGAGGTGCACTGTTTTTCCCTCTGATCATGATTGCCTGGTCCAATTAGCCACTTCGGCGGCTGCTGTACATTTTGATTTATTTATCCAGGAGTGTAGATGGGGGGGCATCTTCTTCCTCTGGAGGCATCTTTGCTTTAGACCTCATTAACTGCTCGAATGGCATCTGAATTTGGCGCCAGTCAGGTGCTAAGGCTATTTCCTGCCACATAAGTTAATCACTACCAGAGAAAGAGGCAACACAATGACCTTTTGTGTTATAACAGCTTGAGATTGATTTTTTTTTTGTGTGTGTGTGTCCGTTCCAGAACAGAATCTAGCTTTTTTCTCCGTGGCTGGCTTATGTCATGTTCTGCCATTTCTCTCTGCATTGGGGTATGGGCTGCAGCAACCTGGCAAGGAGTGACAATAACATGACCTACGTGTGGATAACAGGTTGACAGATTGTTTTTAAACAAAATAAAAAATTTGACATAGCCTTGTCGGCTGGGCCAGAAGCACAATTTGAAGTGATGCTGAGGGCTGAGAAAACGGTCAGATCTTTCAAAACTTTGTCACAAAGCTGAATTAAAGTGCAAAATGATATCATTTTAGTGCAAATTAGTGTATTGTGTATCAAAGAAATAAAACGTCTTTTTTTAATTATTTGAAAAGTATCATTCAAAGATGACTAATCATTCCAAAATGTCTGTGAGCAGTAGAGCTCCAATGATTGCCTGAGTCAAGGTTACCATTGACATCGGAACCCCGGGAAGATGGCTTACAACATTAAACTGACATCCTCCACTGTGTCCCTAAATTCAGCACCCTGGACAGGGTTTGAATTGCACAGTATTCGTTAGGATAGTGACAAGATCAAAGGAAGTGAGGTAAAACTGGAAGGCGTCAGCATAATATCTAGTTAAGAATAGTAAAGTATACTGTTGTTTTTATCTACTTTTAAAGGAGCGCGGTGACACCCAGTTGCAAGGCGAAGCACTCACAGTCCGTCCGGAGGAAGTCGTTGAGCAGCTGGAAGAGAGGGAAGCTGTCCCAGCTATCCGGGGGCTGCACCTCCAGAGCGGCGTCCATGTCCACAGCGTAGAGCGACAGGAAGGTCTCGGCGTGCTCCACCATCAGGTCCGACCACCAGGCGAACGCCTTGGGACGGGGGTTAGAGGGGAAGGGACAGGAAACCGAGATGAGGTCCAGAGACTTTCGTTTGCAAAACGGAATGAAGGGCCACCTCGTCAAACTGGCCGAACCTGTAATCGAGGAGCCACGAGCACTTCCACGCATTAACACCCCCGATAAGGAGCAATCGCCCCATGCAAGAGGCCCCTCCATGCTCAAATCCCACACGACGGGCCCCCGTGAAAGGATTTGCTTCCAGCAGCTTGTGTCAAGGGCGCCTCCCACATGTGTCTTTCCTCTTTTCCTCCACACATGTTTGGGAATCTGAAGTTTGCAGTGGACGCTGCAGGGTGCGCAGCCACAAGGTGTCACTAGCAACAGGATTTCGTGAGCAAAAGCTCACACTGCTCTCGGTTAATATCTTTTCATCTCTTTTTCCTTTTTTAAACTCAAATTTCAACCCCCGAGAGAGAAAGAGAGAGAGGGAGGGAGATATGTGTCTGTTGCTAGTAACCCTGGCCTTCTTGTGGTTTCCCAGCCCTATTTTATCCTTTCCACTGACAAAACTGTATAAAAACATGCTTGCAGGAATTGTGAAAAACGGGAAAATAGGGAGAGGAGTGGCTTCATCTCCCTGATGGGAAGCATGCTTCTCATACCAAGGCCGCTATTAACAGGACGGACAGTCTGCCCATGGCAGGTATGATTGAAATTACTGCTGGCGGGCCGTGCGTTGGCTCACTTACCCGGGAAGCTACAGAACAGTTCAGTTTTACAAAGTAGAAGAAACATGACACGGTACAGTTGACGCCAGCAATAGAGGCGTTTTGGTTCAGTAACACAAAAGTAAAGTCCGGTAAGACTCCAGGAGGGAAAAGGGGGTGGGGGGGTGGGGGAGTAAATACAATTGGGGTCACTGTCGAAGTGCTTGCATTGACAGAAACCGAAGGCTGCTCAAGCACTTGCATGACTGTTACAGGAGGGGTAAAATCGTGTGGGGGTGGAGGGGGGGGCATGCACAGACCATGGAGGAAGATGGTTTGTGTCATTCAGCCTATTGACGTACCTCTTTTCCCTGCCAGGGTCATCCCGTATCGGGTGAACAGTGAGAAAACAGGAAGGAAGTAAATCAGCTCCTATGGTCAGGTTTACTGGCAGCAAACAAAGATATATTGAAACCACTCAAACCACTAGAGTTTTATAGACAGTCCACTGCCAGATGGCATGGTTTTAAAATATACTATGTATGTACATAGAATTTCGCCACTCAGTCACTTACTTAAATAAATGTAGGCCTATACGACCAATGTCTGAAATGTACTCAAATTCACCCGACAAACGGCGTTTAAATCAGTTCTGTGGGGTAATTCTGCTGACGTTCCATGGTCTTCGTCGTCCATGAAAAGTATAATGCGGAATGAGAAGTATAGTAAAAAATAAAATAAAAAATAAACAAAAAAGAATCACTGATCTAATTAACTTTAGCAGCCGTCTGGCAACATTATAAGTCTCACGCGACTCTTTGTCGTTCTACAGTTAAAATGTAGTTTGAAACAGAAAGCGTGACAAGGTAGGCACAGAGCACGACAATTAAGAAGTCGGTAAATATTTGAAGCGGCTCATTTTACACCAGCGGAAGTTATGTCATTACATAACGTTTGACGAAACGTTTTACAACGATTCTATTATTTTACACACACACACACACACAAAACTATGTAACATGCATTCTTTCTTCAGTCGAAATTTATCGAAATCGAAGGAATGTCCGTTCCGTTAGAAAACAAGAGAACAAGACCTTTGAAGCTGCACAAGTAAGTTACCCTTATACTTCATTCACTGGTGGCACAGTAGTGAGTTTGTTGTTAAAACCTGTCAGCTTTTGCTATTTAAATATAACAATATAACGTTGCCTATCTTACTGTCGCGCGAACCGCGCTTACAAGTTAAGACAGTTAATGATCTATGGCAATATTAGGTAGCATAAAGAAAGATTTTTCAGTACATGTGGACATTTGTACTTGGTATCATGTAGTTAATATATGTCATTTCACCAGTAACATGAATATTAGCAAGTTAGGATGAGTCCCAGTACTTTTTTTTTGTAACAAATGTAATAACAAAGAAGCGGTAGCTAACATGGTTTTAAAACCAATACCTTAAAGTGAGAGAGATACATTTTGTATGGAAAAATTTTTGTCTTAGGGAAAAAAACTTCATTTCAGACCCCTTTTTGCTTTTGAAAGAAAATACCGTCAGCAATTCCGTCGCAATGCGATTTGTAGGACAGTTCTGTGACTCATCGAGAAACCTGAGATGTGGTTTATTGAAAATGGATTGGAAACCAGAAATATGACTTGATTATTGTCATTTTTTATTCTCGTTGTCATGATGTTGAGGTTGACAATGTCATGTACTCATGCGGCGGCAGAGTGAAAGATGATTCGGCCGGGGTGCCTCCACTCTTTGTCTCTATAATGGTAACGGGATTGCGCATCGTGTCATAACTTTACCCCTCGCCGAACCCCCTCAAAATGAATATTCGCGGTCTCGGTCGCATGCGCTGGAAAAGGGGTGCTTAAATGTTGCTAAATTAAAAGAAAGATGTATACTGTACCGAGTGATCCCCCGAACTTGTGACCGCAGCCTGTAGAGTGTATTCAGAAACACAGAATGAATCCGAATGACCTCAGACCAGAGAGGATCGCTCCTCTGAGGATCGCATCCATTTACACCTGTCTATTCTCATATCTACATTGTCACCTCCACCTTTATCAAAATCCAACTTAATCTTAAAACTTAATCTATGCAGGCCTTACTACTGCATTCTTATGGCAAATATCTCAATAATTATAGTTACATTTTCACCCCCGGTTTGCAGATAAGCCTTGTTTCTTATTCCTGTACAGCATGTGACAATGAAAGTGAATTTGGAGTCTTTGAATTTCTGCTGTAGGCGTGCAATATGCATAGACAACTAAGCAGCTGGTCTTTCCATTAGCCCGATATATTCTATTCCTGCCTTTTAAAGACCATTAAAATCCACTAAAGCTGAATTCTTACATTGTGTGAATATCACTTAATCAACACAGCAACTGAGGCAGTAACCAGTAACTGAGACTGATGCTTTTCCTTCTTTGCTATAGGATGTTATAAACAGGTCGGCATCTCTCAGTCATTTATTGGTACTGCAGTATGTCTGCCTGTTATGTCTATCCCAAACTCAATGCAAACAACATGAAAAAAGAAAGCCTCTTGCAGCTTTGGCAACAGAAGGCAGCTTTTTAAAAAACCTTGCATTCTTACATTCTGATAATCTATATAGGCACTGTGTCAGGCGTAGACGCTGTGACCCAGCTGAAAAACAACTACGCTGATGTTGCAGCAGTGCAGTGCAAGTGTTTTCTCTCTAGTTGGGGGCCAGAGACAGCGATTCGGAGCCGTTGAAACGTACCTCAGCGTGGTGCTCCTCATTCTGCTGGAGAACCTCGATCACCAACTCGGCAAGGCGGATGGTGTCCTCCAGCTTTTTGGCAGGTGTGACTAAGCGGCCTACGTTCTCTGAAGCAGAAGGGAATCATCAGGGAAGCAGACTCCAGCTCCTAGCGCAGACTGAAGATCTGGTTAGCCATCAATGTTGAGCAAGGAGCCTGATGTTCTGCAGAAAATCCTACTGATGCTTATTTAAAAAAAGAAGTAATATTTTTTGCACAGTGCTC
Organism: Hiodon tergisus; assembly: GCA_025775045.1. Lineage (NCBI taxonomy): Eukaryota > Metazoa > Chordata > Actinopteri > Hiodontiformes > Hiodontidae > Hiodon > Hiodon tergisus. The sequence goes on from JAOVYW010000101.1 coordinate 2,929,513, forward strand.
CAGCCAAATGACAAAAAAAAGTGTTTTCCTCCAAATATAAACAATATTCACACCTAATAGTTTGACAAAGGAACTGAGATGCAGCACTAACACATTTGGAATATCAAAATACAACTGATTATTATACTGGACTCAAATCCATCTAGTTTTTATCACCTGAGTCAGTGTAGAATAGCTGAGAGTTCAGCAAACCTAAGATCCATTTGCAATAGTTTATCGTTTATGCATTCCATACACATGCAGACTTAATGTAATCCTTCAGAGCTGGAGCACAGGTTGAGACTCAGTTTATACTGTTATAGGTGCAGTAGTGGATTCTTTTAAATACAGTACAAGTAAAATGAGTCAAATCAAAAAGAAAGCAACAGTTATCATGCAAAATGTGGGGGCATTTATGTTATTTCTATGCTGCCATTCAGCTAAAAATGTTGCATATGTGATTGACTTACTGCATTAAGGACATCTAATAAACCTGTTTCTCCAAATACAATCCTTCTGACACCTGAGAGAAATTAGTTTAAAAAAATACTGTTCCATAAACCGTAGGGTTGACCACTAAATAGAATTTAAAACTATGACAAAAAAAAAAAAAAAAACATACAAAAGATTATAAAAGGGCATACCAATAGGCCTACATAGCAATTAAGCTATTAATGCGTTCAGTCTACCTGTGACAAAATAGGTGTGGCTACCAATGCGATTTGACAAGAGACAGGAAAAGGAAACAATCATGTACATCATGGCTAATGAGGTGGCGATGAGAGTGCAAAGTAAACACACCAATGATACTGGGGAAAAGGGAGCGGAGGACATGTTATCCCCTGAAACCGCAGTATTGGCTGAGAAGGGTGTTTTTGAGGCTCGCGAAGAAAGAATGGTGGCCTAACATACCACACAAAGTATAGGTCACACAGGACCATTCGCTGTACAACTATCACTCAATAAAATCACCCGTTAAATACAATTCCGGACAACAGTTCTGCAGAATTCAGATAAAAATAAAAATAAAAAGCTAGGTTTGGTGACTGAACTATCACTGGCTCGATCCATAACATTCACCAGATTTTGACAGTCTGTGCCTTTCAATGCAGCCGGGTGCATGCGGATACTACCAATATTTGATTGTGAGGTAAACCCTGTTTTCTGAGACCATTGTTCCAGTGCTTTTTGATGTCAAACTTTTATTTCTTTATTTTCTTCTTTTATCTTTTATCGAGGCCTGCGAGCTGTTCCCTGCAATCTGGTTGTAGACAGATGTGCCACCACTCTCCTCGAGGTTTACCGAGGATGTTAACAGAATGTTCCAAAAAGACTGAGCAAGTGGTGGGGAAAAAGGGTTTGTGCCGGGATTTTCTGGCCTGGAGGAGATTAACGGGTTTTTGGTAAAAAATTTAGCTCAATGTGTGAAATACTTGGTTTAGCAAACTTTTCTAACATGCCTAAAATCTATATCAGTCGGACAGGATTCACACAATTGCATAAGCAACAGTCTGAGCTTATGGTTTAAACACACAGTTACTGGGTCTGATTGATGCTTTCAGGGGGTTTTTTTCTATGCCATCTCTGATCTCAGGCCCACAGTAAAAAAGTGTTTCGATGTTTGATGGAGAATTCAAGTGGCTCACCCTCTCTTCATCGCTCTCTATGCCACTTGCTCAGCAGTGACTGTGACTATGTAATCAAGTCCAGCTCTGGTAATCGCTTTACACTTGGTGCCTGGCATGTCCTCACGTTGTGCACCTGGATAAATCCCACCTGTATATGAAGGTGGAAGTTCACCTCCTTTGCAATTATTATTAATAATAATTACGAAAACGGCTACGTGGTAATTGCTCTGTATGGCTGCTGTAAATGGTGTATTTGGCTGCATGTTGATATTTTCTCCGGCAGGCATTAAAAAATAAAAAATAAATTCCACTTGTGTTTTTGAAGTGGACATGCCTAAAGACACAAAATCTCTGTAAAAATTTAGCACTTGTTTATCATGCGCATTTCTCGCAGAATTAATTTAATAAACTTCACATCTGTTTACGGAAGTCAATGGTGGGGATCCTCCACCTGCACAGACTTCCAGCCAGTTCGATTGATGAAATAAGAAGCAAAGGCCATTTCTTTCACAGAGATATGCACAGGGACGCAATTCAGCTGCCTATGCAGCAATGTCCTTGGAGCAGCCTGTCCCTTCGTCCGCTGTGATCCTACAGTTTAAATTTCAGTATTGTGCGATAACTAGTGAAACCTCCAGAGATTTGGAGGGAATTATTATTGTCTGTGAGCCTCTGTTATTGCCCATCCAGCCAGTGGAACAGTTTGTAATGCTAATGCTGATGCTAATGGCGATGATAATGCTTTATTATCATCAGTGAAGACACGACACCACTCATTTCCAACGCATTAAAACAAACAAAACAATACCGAATCTTAACATCTTAACCAGGAAATGTTCCTTTTAGATCCTGTATAAAATCGAAAAATTTTGCTAAATTTATTAGGCTTTTATTTTATTTTGTTTTTCCTTCAATACGGAATAATTTTTTAAGGCATTGGCAATGCCGTGGTTCATGTATTTTTCTGAGAAAGTATTACTTTATTAGCAAACAATGCATTTTAACACAATATTTAATCTAAACTGAACATAATCAGGTTTTGCATGTTCAAGTGCTATACAATATACAGCAAAAATTTTTAACATGTTTGCAATAAAGTAATACCACTTCAACAGAGTTGTGATGGCAGAACACTACAGTTCCTCTCTTAACTAAATTGCCGGACGCTATGCATGCAATGTCCGACAGCGCTCATGAATTGTGCATCTCCATCTCTAGAATGCAGTGCACGAAAAGCTCTAAGGAGGAGGAGTATAACACTTTCACAATGTTTCGCAACGTAGTCCTCTGCAGATCATAGGAACATTGCGGCAACATTGTGAAATCGTTAAGGGTTGGCTATAAAAACACCAGAGGAATGCGGTACCCTGATGAAACTAGGCTACAAGGCAGACAAAAGGGCTTCACCTGGATCCTTCTGATCCTTTTGATCTTTCTCTACTTGAGGAGGAGAGAGAGTGGAAGAGTGGAAGAGAGGGAAAGGAGAGGGAAAGAAGGAGAGAGAAGGAGAAAAATAGAGAGAAACAGGAGAATTGTTAAGTATTAACGAACGAGTGAAAAAAGAGCACGTTCCTGAAAATGGGTGAAAGGCCATCACCCCCGTTCGCCCAATCCTTCACCACAAGAGGAAATCACTCCTGAACCCTCCAAAAAAACAAAACCCAGTGAGTTTCAATGCAAAGCCAGGAAATGGACATACACTTGAAATTTCTGTACGGTGAAACGAATGTTGGAACAGTTGCCTGAGTTTGAAAAAACAAAACCCAAAAACAAACAGAACAGCAAAAGGAAAAACAGTTTAAAGATTAAAATATAACAAGTACAACATAAAAAAAAAACACAAAAAAAAACGTTTTGGAATTATAAAGGACGAGACATATTCGTGATTTGAATTAAAAAAACATGTACAAGCACTGCCCAGGATATGGATACACACAGAAAAAAGATCTTCCTTACAGTTTCCAGTCCTTTCTCTAAAGCTTTGGCTCAAGAGTGCATCAGCGTTGTCATATCTGTCCTGCATTGTGTGCCAGTGACATGTGTTTAGACAACTGAGGGAATACACAGAAGCAAAGTAAAAATGCATTCAAGTCACAGACACTAACGTCAACGCAAAGAAAAAGGAGAAAAAGCTCACAAATACTATCTCATGTTGGTCACAAAACAAATGGGCCGCTCGTCATTTCTGGGCCGCAGCTGACGAGGACTTGGCTGGGCCTCTCACGCTCGGTGTAACAGACAGAAGCAACAGATAAGGGAAAAAAGGAGTCGAGCCAAGAACGAGGCATCGGTCAGAGGAGGCTGCTGGGGTGGGGGGGGGGCGTGCTGTGGGAAAGATGGGGAAACTGAAAGTAAAAAGTGAGCGATGGAGGACAGAGAGCATGAGGTAGGTACTCACGAATGGTTAAATCCATCACTTGAGACGCCAAGCAGAAGACAGGATGTTCATACATTTCTCTCTTTTTCCCTACAAAAGAGGATTTGGGCATGCAAGAGGCTTAGGTCAGAGGGGAAGAGGTTAGAGGTTAGAGGTCAGAGGAGCACTGCAAGTCAGGTGAAGAGGAGAGCTGCTGTGGTGTGAGGGATGGGGGTGGGGTGGAGGGGTTTCAAAGACTGATCAAATCTTAATAATGTAGAGTGATGGGGGGCGGTTGTCGGATTCCATTTCCTAGACATTTCAATTTAACCATTCGGCATGCCGAAGGCAACGACGTAAGGATGTCTGAGGAATCTTTTTCAGATTCGGACATTTACAGTCATGGCAAAAACATTGCGAGGAACAGGGAAAAAAGGATTATTTGGCTTCGCTCAAAGATACTGGGGAGGTGTTCAGTATCTTCAGCACAATCAGGTATTTCTTTTGTAGACATGGACTGCACCAGGGAGCCGCTAAATTTGAAAAAAACGACTTGGTGTCTCCCCCAGCTTATTGCTGTGGTGTATAGGTTAACATACACTCATGCTATGGATATGCGTCTGAAAAAAAAACAAATATAGATGGTGAATGCTGCTGGTCTGCCAGAAATGTCACTTAGTTATAAACTCAATTTGACAGGGCGATGAGTGTCGCACTAAGTCTATGCCTATCAAAGAAAACCTTGCACATGCAGCTGACAGATGTTGGGTTGCTTGAGTGGGCAATCCCAGCGTGCTTTGCGTCTTGGCTTTATGGACACTTTTTATACAAGGCTATAAATAAGTACCCAAGCCAATAAACAAGTACAGAGAAAAAAGCAGAAAGAGCAGGAGGTGAGGAAGAATGGAGCTATTCTCTGAACGGGTTTGGGGGGGGGGGGGGGGGGTGAAGGCGATATCGTTTTTGTAGCTTCAAAGTACTCTCACACCTGAAGGTCAGAGGTCAGGCTGACAGAAATCAGCAGGAACAGCGGTGAAACGAGGGGATCAGTGTCACGGTGTCACGGTTTTTATGGAATTGAATGCATTTTTACTTACACATCTCTAACATAGTGTCAGTCACCCACACCACAATTTTAAAAAAAAACACACCTGGAAGGAATAGCACAGTTAGAGCATCATACCTAAACCGAGCTGAGGGCCAACCATGACCTAGCGTGATAGACAGTGAGACACTACGTGGCCAAAATTATATGGACAATCAAAATTAGTGGAATCAGCGATTGCAGCCACATCCGTTGCTGAAAGGTCTTTACAACAAGTCTGGTTGTCAAGTTTCTGTCCTGCAAGAGCTGCCCTGGTCAACTGTAATTGCTGTTATTGTAAAGTGGAAACATCTAGGAGCAACAACAGCTCAGCCATAAAGTGGTTACAGCTCAGCCACAAAGTGGTTACAGCTCAGCCACAAGTGGTAACAGCTCAGCCACAAAGTGGTAACAGCTCAGCCACAAAGTGGTTACAGCTCAGCCACAAGTGGTTACAGCTCAGCCACAAAGTGGTTACAGCTCAGCCACAAAGTGGTTACAGCTCAGCCACAAGTGGTTACAGCTCAGCCACAAAGTGGTAACAGCTCAGCCACAAAGTGGTAACAGCTCAGCCACAAAGTGGTTACAGCTCAGCCCCAAAGTGGTTACAGCTCAGCCACAAAGTGTTAACAGCTCAGCCACAAAGTGGTTACAGCTCAGCCACAAGTGGTTACAGCTCAGCCACAAAGTGGTAACAGCTCAGCCCCAAAGTGGTTACAGTTCAGCCACAAAGTGGTAACAGCTCAGCCACAAGTGGTTACAGCTCAGCCACAAAGTGGTTACAGCTCAGCCACAAAGTGGTTACAGCTCAGCCACAAGTGGTTACAGCTCAGCCACAAAGTGGTAACAGCTCAGCCACAAAGTGTTAACAGCTCAGCCCCAAAGTGGTTACAGCTCAGCCACAAAGTGGTTACAGCTCAGCCACAAAGTGGTTACAGCTCAGCCACAAAGTGTTAACAGCTCAGCCACAAAGTGGTTACAGCTCAGCCACAAAGTGGTTACAGCTCAGCCACAAAGTGGTAACAGCTCAG
>JAOVYW010000101.1:2942202-2960508 GCA_025775045.1 Hiodon tergisus
ATATTTTACATACACTTGAATATCTGAACTGTCAGGGTAATATTATTATTATTATTATTATTATTATTATTATTATTTAATTGTGATACCTAACCCGACGGGCACATGGCATGAGGCGGGGCACTCACAGGGTCAACCACACACTCACAGGGTTAACCACACACTCACAGGGTTTGCAGTTGCCAATGCACCCAACCTGCAAGCCCTTGGACAGTGGAAGGATACTGGAGAAGCAGGGTGAAAAACCCCCAACAAAAACTTACATACATACTAACTTACATACTCTGCACACAGAGAGTGACCCTGGTGCTGTGATGCAGTCTGCAAACGGCTTCACCTGAAAAGATAATAGATTGAATCTCATTACTATTTTCAGAAACAAACTTTCCCCATAGACATTTTGTAAATAATTCACTGTGTAAGACCTAACCCAACCGAGCAATTTAGGATCATAGTCAACTACTGAGGAGACCAGCATGATAACCCCTCACATAGAAAAGCATGAGTCTGGGTCTAAACTTACACCTCTGTGGTGTCAGACAGCAACAACAGGTTAAAGAATCGATTCGGAAACGCGCCAATTTTGGGATTCCTCCGCTAAGAACACTGATTTCACTGAATCCTTACCTCCAGGGAGCAGCAAGCAGGCCTTGCAGAGAAGCTTTTAATGTAATTAAAATCAGTTTTTAAATTTGATTCACTTAGTTTAGAATACATTGTCCTTGCACAGATTAAGTGTTAGCAGAGAACAAGTGATCCCCTTTGACCTTAAAAAAAACATTCAGTCTCTCTCTCTCTCACACTCTCTCTCACTCTCTCTCTCGCTCTCTCTCTCTCTCGCTCACTCTCTCTCTCTCTCTCTCTCTTCTTCCACCATCTGCCGCCTCTGTGCATGTCCTCTCCCTTCCTCCCATGGGATTTGAAAATGCTGAGTGCGGGACTTTGGTCTCTCATCTCCTTAGTGAGGTGTCAGGTCATCATCAGATGGGCCAGGTCTTTATCACCCTTTCCTAAACGTAAGCTGTCTGAGGCGGAGCACAGGACACAACCATGACAGCAAACTGCGAAAGGGGCATCAGTTAATACAAACGGCTGCTCGTCAGTCAACCAAACAACAGCCGTTCTGTCTGAGACGCTGAAGGCTTGTCAACAAGAGAGGAAAATGTGGGTCTGATATTGAAGGCAGGGGTTCGGTGACTTTCAACGGCAGCACAACTGCTACAAAGCTAAACGAAGGGTGGCCAGAAGTCTCTTTAAAGGACATCGAGATTTGGTACGAAAACTTATAAGGCCGCTTTTTCGAGAGGACAGTAGACCAGAGGGAAGATGCCTGAAGCGGAGCGGGAGCGAGATGTTGAGGAGAACGAGGCCGGCCCAGATGAGGCTCTTCTGCATTTCGGTCGCTACAGTGAGAAGCGCGCAGCCCTGCCCTGGGAGCAGCGCACATTGAAAGAGAAAGTCAACCATCACTTGGACCGCATCTTCCTGGTTTTCCTCGTGCTCTTCCTGCTAGTCCTGGCAGGGGAAGCCTTCTACAAGGTTTGGTACGTGACCAATTTTGAGAAAATTCTTAAATTATGGCTGGAGACCTTCACCTACTTGTTCACCCAAGAAGAAGAGGAGGAGCTGATTGAGCTGTAAAGTTTTATTTCCAGGTTGCCGTCCCTGGGGACTGATTCTCACAGCCAATAAAAAATTGACTCGGACAAGCAGTTTATTATGAATTATTAAACGATTCTCAGTCAGTTTCTTCATTGTTTGACTGGGAGTATTTAGGCCTGTACAAGTTCTGGCTTCATTTAGCGTTTAAAACCAAAAAATATGTTGCTTAGTCAGGTATAGATTTTTAGGTTTGCAAAACAACACCTCCAAAGGGAAAACTACTTTAAAATTCACAATAAATCATTGATTTATCTTAAATAGATTTTGAGTTTTTATGTTTATTAATTTTTGCCTTTTGATGACTATTCTTAGACCGTTTAAATAATTTGCTGTGAAAGCACATGCTTTTACTTTCTGGTGTGTGATGTAACTAGACTAGTTACAAGACCATAGTCTTATTTTCCAGTAGACTGACAATTAATTGGATCAGATGCTTTATAAAAGCCATTTTCATTCATTGCTCTTTTCCACCAACACGAATGGCAGTGCCCAGTCAAGTGAATTAATGAATAAAAAATAATTTACCTTAAAATGGCTGGTGTTTATTGTGTTGCCGTTTTTCTGGCTAAATCATTTTAAAGGGTTACAAAAGACTGGCCTTCAGGGTGAATGAGCTGTATATGTGTATGGTATCATGGCTGAAAACACACGAAAACAGCAAAAGCCCGGAATCTCCATTCCTTCCTGTGCCTACAAACTCATAAATATGTATAAGAGGGCAGATGTGCAAACTTATCTTTAAAATTATATCAAATTTGAATATGTGGCTACGGAGAGACCTATCATTGAGAGGAAGGATTCTTCTCACCAAAGCAGAGTGTCTATCTAAATTGGCTTGCGCTGTCTTGAGGTGGCAAAAGGTATAAGTGATAAAGTGGATAAGATTTTATTGGATTTCGTCTGGAAAAACAGGACTCACTGTATTAAGAAGTCAGCTCTAAAGGACATTTTACGTGTCAGAGTTAATTGGATCAAAGCTTCTTATCAAATCCTACATCAGTTCGGAACTGCATTTCATCTTATATATTTAATAGCATATGTGTGTGACTAAAATATCAATAAGATTTCAATAAAGCTGTCCAATTTCCATAAACGGGTGCTTTTGACTAGGTTGTTAACATATAAATACGTTGTTTTACCACATTTACTTTATGTTTATAAAGAACATCAAAGATATTTTTTATTCAAAATTATTCTATTTTTATAAGATTTGATTTGGTCTGATAATGGCATTGTATTGGTTAATCAATTGGTTAATTCTAATTGCTTCTTATGCAACGATACTTATCCAAACAGTTCTTATCCAAATGTAATCTCCTGGTGACACCAAGATGATTTTATACACTGCTTGGTGATATTCAAACACTGTAAGGGGTAATTATTTCATTCCAAAATTATAGAAATATGATAAATTGCCTATAAATTTATGAATCAGAGCTTGGGAAACTGTGTCTCATGAACAATTGTAAAGGTTAAAAAATAATGCGAAACATTCTTTAAAGAGATTTAGTGTAAATACCTTGTATTCAATCTTTTAGCGGTGGAATGTTGGGAGAAATTAATTGAAAGAAATCTTGGTTGCTACCAAATAAATACTTACTTACCCATAAGGTAAGAGAAGAAAAGAGATGGTAAGAGAACCAGGCTCTCAGATGACTGATAACCTTTAAAAAGAGTTTGTTTGCCAAATAACATTGAAAAATCAATTGGAAAAATAAATAAATAAATGCATTGACAAATTAATTTAATCATTGAAAAATTAATCAATGAAAGATTAAATTATCCCTCTGGGGGCTGCACTCAGATAAGAGGACGACAGTAAATCCGCAGGCTTTGTCACATGGCTCCATGAGAGAAGAATTCCGGTGGGCATGGAGAGAACAGTCCAATAGATCGGAAGCTTTAGAAAGCTGCTATCGGGCACTGTCATCTTTTCTGCGTGTTCGGGATTAAATTTTCAGCTCGCGGTTCCACAGTATGAAGTATCCGTACAAACAATAATAAATCCTGTATTTGCACATATTATCATTTTACATCAAATCATTAAAAATCTTACTCATTTATTCAGTTTAACATTTAGTTTATTAAATTAACCTTTACCTAAACATTACCGAGATATGTGAAGCTTTTCTGAAGTGTATACATCGCCATCTAGTGTTAGATAAAGCGAACAACACCGTCGCCTGCACTGCGATCATTAAAAAAGCCATGATTTGCTAGGCCCATAGTACCAACTGATCCACTGCCTCTTCCTGCTTCCTAAATGCTTTGGGTCAGTCCAAGCTGATGCAGACGCAGAAGCAGGTGGGTCTTAGGCGCCGATGGGGTGTTTTGTCCGCATCAGTGGACCATTCCAGAGGGTGTCCAGGGCAGGGGGTCTCACAGACACAGGTGTAAGAATGCCTCCATCTTCTGCAGATGATGCTGCTGCCACTGCCATCCAGAGGTGTTAATTCTACCTCATCCCTTGATTATTTATATATAGATAGATAGGTACATTATTTATCCCCCGTGGGAAGTTTAGATGTGTCCCATCTGGCACTTCCAGGAGTAACGTCGATGCTGACTAGAAGGCGGGTTGAGCGAACCACCAACAGCATCCACGGTTCGCAAGGATTGGAATTTGAAACCCCTGCGTTTATAGCTACACTAGGAGCAGTGTTAGGTGTGGCGTAATGAATACATTTAAGTTTTCCACAACAGTATAAAAATTGAACAGCAGAGAACAGCCCCTGTAATTCTAATGAATCTTCTTAGCAGAGGAGGTGGGCCTCTTGAAACCATTCGATTACTAAAAATGCCACCATTAACCAAATATAATTTAAGAGCACAGCAGAGGAAGCCCATGTTGGGGACAATTACTGAGCTCACCAATGAGCATAAAACCCACTGTAATGACTTGACTTTGAGCAAAGTTAGCACGCTGTAGAGAATGTGAAACATTTTTTTAAACAGATTTAGAAATTAATAGAATCCACAGAATGAACAAAAGGCAATTTTATTTGTACGCAAACGGTATTTAAAGCCATAAAAACATCACTCGTAATCAGCATTTCTGAAATTTTAAAAAACAAACGATAAGACAAAAATAATCTATGCGAAAGTTTTTCACTGTCCGTTTTCCCCGGGACTGTCCTGGGATTCCTCATTTTCTGACTTTTCATCATCTGAGAAGAAAAAGGAGGAAGAGGCGCGTCACTGAAGTCTAATCAATCCACAAAATACATAAAAGGTCCATCACATTAGACTCAAAAAGCTTGACTTTACACTGCAATTTTGTTTTTCAAGCACGCATCACAACCCTTCAGTGGTTGTACAGACCGTGTTATTCAAAGCAAGCTGGTTTCTGTCCAAACCTACTATATTTATTTTACATATATAACCAATATAGGAACAACAAAATCATTTTATAAATGCTACTACTTCATATTTTCACTTGCATACAAAAAATTTTTTTTCTTTGATTAAAAGATGTCAAATCCAGACCCTAGTTTGGTACTTACAAAAAATGGTATGCAAAACCAAGCTCCAGTACCGGGGCCGTGTTAGTGGGAACACCAAAGTCAAAATAACGGGCCCTGAAATGCAGTCTCAGACCTGTAGTATCCTGTAGCATCTACGGCAGATCTACTGCTGAGTCTTCTGTAAGTTCTGTAACGGTATTCTCTTCACCTTCTCTACAGTCTAATCAATTAACGGGCAAGTTATGCTTCCATTCGTGTGTCTAAATGGAGGTCCAGGACGCTCACACCTTAGAGAGGCAATGCTTTGATTCGATCTATAAGTGTCAAGGCATTATACACTTAAGACTCGGGCTCTCCTAAACCATTACCCAAGTGACAGCGGGTTGTTTGCCCAACGAGAGAAAGGCCCCAGAGACAGCGTGTGCACTTACTCTCTAGGGTCTGCTGTAATTCATGGATGGTGCTCAACAGCACGTGAAACTGTTTCTTCCTCAGCTCCAGCTGTAGGCGAGAAGGTTATGCTGGGTTAAAATGCTGCCGTCAGCAATGTGGAAAAACTCTGCACAGGACAGAACGTGTCCCCTCACCTTGTCCTCAACGTTCTCCTTGATGTGCGAGAGTTGCTGCAGTTCTTTGTCAAGCGCCTCCAGTTGCCTGAAACATCACATTCAGAGAAAAAGAAGGAAGTGTCAGGATATCGATACATTTACACTTCGCACAGCTCCTACTGAAATAGACTGGTGTTTAATAAAAAACTATTAAACTGGACTGTCCTAAAGAAGACCTGATACATTTTCCATACATCTTTCAATAATTTATTTGAGCGATGTTATTTTTCCCCCTCAGTGGACTGAAATACTTTGTAATAAACTCAGATGAGCAAATGCTCTGCTACTAAAACGCCACACACTGAATTTTTTCGATGATTGATTTAGCGAGAAGCGGATTGTCTGCAAAGTGCGTGTCAACAGAAGACACAAAGCTCCATTTGTAAGGTAATTAAGTAGTCGATAAATAAAACACTCTCATAAGAAGAACTGCTTCCCTAGACGTCAACAAAGTCTGCCTGTCCGTTGGACAAAGGCGGGTGGCTGGCTTCACATGCCTGGCTGATCGTAGCGCTGAAGATCCACTGGGCCCAGATTTGCAGCATTGAAGGTAAACATTTCATAAACGTTTAAATGTTTATCAATTCTGAGACTTACTTCAGTGTTTCGTGTCTGTCCGGATGCTGCTGAATTACCTTTGCTAGTGCATCATACTCTGGAAAATATGGAGACGTTTTTAGAGTTGCACACAAAGAAACTACATATTACAAAATACGTTTAGAAAAATTAAAAGCCCCTCTTGACATGAATATTTTGATTGAACTGGAATCAATTGTGCATGGCATTCCTGCAGCAATGGAGCACGGGTCATTTGCAGCTGAATTGGATTAGTCGGGGTCTCTCCCTCACCTTGTCGATTCTTCCGTACCCTTTTGGCTCTCTGGATCTCTTTCTTGCACTCCGCTATTTTGTCATGCGCAGAAGTGATGCTCTGCTCTGTGACAGAAACTTAATTATTTTAATAGTTTCAATACAGGAATTTTATTTCGGTTTCTTCTAATGGTCCTGGTTTTCGTTCTTGGCAAAAGAATAAAAGAAAATGAGGCGCGAGATGCTACAAAAGAATACTGGATAGCTAAAAAAAACTGGTCAGACACACTAACTGAGCAACAGCGAAAGTCTATGAGCGACACCGAGCATTGATACGATACTGAGCAAGCTCTTACCTATATCGGTGTATATTTTTTCATAGTTTTCCATTTCCTTGAGGTTCATGTCGTAAACCAGCAGTGTCTTTCCCATTGAGAATTCACATTGCGCCAGCGTTCCCAACATCCGTTGGTATTGTGTGAATCTGTAAAGTCGTGGGATGAAGATTAGAATGTTAACGAGAGTTTAATTCGTCATTAAAAATCAGTGATCCACTTACATCAAAACAATAACTACAGCCAGTGAACAACCTGACGTACAGTCTTTCAGCGGAGAATAGCGGCCACTTGACCATATCCTTACCCTTCTTCAGCAGATCCCGAGTTGCACCATTTCGTAAAACTTTTCAGGAGCACATTAATTCGCCGGTCGTCGCCGGCTCCGTCGCCGTCTATTAGCAGGCGTTTCCGAATAACCTCGTCTATAACATAATAAAAATGAAGACCGTGTAATCAAGACATTACAAAACGGGTATCTAATTGGGATTATGGTACAGTTTTAAATAGCTGCCCAGCTGGGTATGTAAAGAAAAAGACAGATTTGTCTTCCTTTAAACGTATAATAGAAACCTCAATTTTAAGTTGTAATTGTTCAGATGTTGTATCCTTACGTAGAACGAATTTGAATGTTTTCACGTACTCATGCTGAACTCAAACAACGGAGGCTAGCGATTATTCAAAAGGAAATGATAGGGCCTGTTCTTTGTACGAGCTGCGCCTCGGTATAACAACACATTCGTCGAAGTAGACGTAGCTTAAGTTACTACCAATTAGCTGCGTCAGTGCAATAATTGAATGACTGTATAAACGTAAACATTAATTAAGGCAACTTACCGTCAGTCACAGCTCCCATTTGTTCAACGCTACTTGCTTCAAATCTTCAAATACAACTTTATTGGTAATCACGGAAGAACAGCTCCTTGGCACAAAGGTCGAAGACTATCAAGAGCGCGGTGTTGTGTCGAAATCGCTCCCCCTGCCGGTTTTGGCCGAAATCGGTCCCCCTGCGGTGGATTGGCATGTTGCTCGCGTGCACGCGTTCTTTTAAGCTTTTAAGTATGTTTAACTCGTGTAAAAGACCAAAGATAAAGCGTTTATGATATTGTAGCATACTCTGGCTTTCATTGTCTACAAAAATATATCGTATTACAGCCGCTGTAAACACAAATGAATTAACTGTTGGCTAATAACCGCAACAGATCGCGGTGTGTATTCCTTTCAAAGCTAACCTTGCTTGTTATTTATATTGTTTCCTTGCTATTTAATCGCGATTTGTATTTATACGAATCTAAATCTTGTTCCTAAGTATTTTTGGTCTCGTAGATAAAGGTGGCTAAAATGTAGTGGAGCTTCAAGAATTCCTCAAGAATAATAGAAGTAATAGAAGAAGTCAATAATAGAAAGTAGACCTCTTGCCCCTCCTTAACTTTCAAAATCAATGTCACCAAATCACAAAACTCACGCGTGTATTGAACGAATAATTTAATAATAACAGATATCATTAATTTTTGATCAAATTCAAAGCGTTTTCATTTCGGATCAGGGTTTCAAAAGTTATAGGGGGGTACCAGGGCTTAATTTGTTCCGGATTCGGACCGGCACCTATTTGATTGGATCTGTGTCCAATTCGGATTCGGACCGGCACCTATTTTGATTGCAATGAAAGCCAGTATATGGTACAATTGCTACAATGTCATAAAAGTTTTATTTAGGGCATTTTACACATATTTAAACAAACAAAGCTTAAACGGACATCAAAGAATATACCGCGCGCGTACACGCGAGCAACATGCCAATCTTCTGCAGGGGGACCGATTCCGACACAACACCCGGTCTCTGAGAGCGGCGCTGGTTGGTCGGATGCACAATACTTCCTTTACAAACGTAAAATCCAACAAAACTGAACCACCTAGTTCACCATAATGGCTCTACTTTACCATCTCGTCCCTCTTCGTGAAGTCCGCTATAGAGCCAAAATGGCAACAGTTTCTCCGTCTCTTGTAAACCTCGCTCTGTGACAGGCTGGCCCTGTGATATCGTAAATGCTTGAGGGAAAAGTGACGTGCATGTCCCAGAATGCAGTCTGGTAAACAGACATGGAAGCACCTGGTAAAGACCTCCACTGTCACTGAACATTGCATTCGCATTTATTAACGATCACCACCCTTAAACATAGGACCGATTCAGCAGATTCGAATCTGCCAGGAGCTGTATTTGCAATTACATTGTCCTGGAATCAGGTAAGAGGAGACATATCTGTTTCGCTGTCTAGGTATTGTGTTAGGCAACCACTCAAAATCTATTTCTCCCTTAAATGACAATGGAGTAAATGGGGTTTCTAGCTGGCAAGCAAGATTCTCTGAACTGCAGTAACTAATAGATAGATTGTGCCTATAGAAAACCCTGTCTGTGTTCCAAGTTCTCTCATTAGTAATATAACGCCGCAAAACAATTTCATAAGGCAAAACATTCTTGCAAAATTACTTATTTATTGGCCAACAAAAGTTAATTTATGTCATATGGCATTGAACTCTGTGGCTTATAATGGAATCTGACAAATGGTTCAAATGAGGTTCAAGCTATCAAGTTTAAATGAAGTGTGTTATTCAGTAGACTGTGTAGAGACAAGCCAGATGTGAGATCAATAGTAACACCTGAACGTTTTTGTTGTGAACTGTGCGACTTAAGTGGAGCGTTTAAAAACTAAACTTAAAATTTTGCGATCTATAAAAGACTCGCGTTTATTTTGTCTCCGTTTAGGTTGATACTGTAACTGCACGAAACTTTGTTGCACGACAAAGAAGTTACTTTTATGGTCCCGTACTTGGGGAAATTGATATTTAGTTTCAGATACACCAAAGAGTTTTCCAGGATAAATACTAAACTGCAGTCACAACGCCTGTACTGAATTGGTCTGTATGGTTATTTTCCCATTTTTTTTCTTCCAATTTATGTTATTTAATGCTTTTTTCCAATCAAGTGTCACCCAGTCGAACATCTTCATAATGTTCTGAACAACGTGTACCCATACATATATCTACAGAGAGTGAGAGTGAGTAGTACGGTAATATGTGAAATAGGAGCCAACCAGATCCCGTGAAATGAGTCGTTTTGCCTTCTACAAGCACAGTTAAACGCATAGTAATTGCTAATGTTTCCCCCTATTTGAAGTTACTCTGCACCGATCAGTCCAAAAGGTTCGAAACACGTCAGTTACTTTGCCTTGAATTTTAAGGCTTTGATTGTAGGCAGTGAAACGGCGAATTTCTCCCGATGTTGCTGGCTCTTATTAATGCAAATTTACATTTGACCTTACTACCCGTATTTATTCTTTTCTTCGTTAATAAGAAAGCAATTTACTTTATTTACAAGTATAATGTATATTCACGCACGCACAATTTCTAAAATTTTTCCCAGGAATTGAAATATCGCTTTCAAGCACTTCAATTATTAAACTCCCAGCAGAATCTGAATTTTTCTTCTGTTATATTGGTAAAATGACACAACTGCAAGTGTCTGTGCTTCTGGCCAGTGGGTAGTGCTTATTGGATTGGATTACTTAGCAGTGGTGTGGTGTTTCTTAAGTAGCTCATACAGGACGGAGTTGGCTCTCAACAAAGGGTGCTGACGATGCTTTAGCGATCTGACCAGACCCTGTTACCTGACCGACCGGCAAATTTGTCAAAGTGGTATCTTTGTAACTGTTGGTTTCTGGCGGCAAAAGCGATTTGCAAATTTCTTTCAGATTCCGACGACGGCTGCTGTGGCGGGCTCTGATCACCTAGACTGATGAAGCGCGATTAATCTGACTAATAGATAAATTTTCACATCTGCCTGGTCGATATTCCCCTGCTCTCCCAGTGGTTAAAAGATCACAGAAGATATAGATGGCTTTAGCCTTGTATGAAACTGCATAACCACACCTGCTGCGCTGTTATAGGGTGTCTGCAGGGTCTGGTGCGCTGTTATAGGGTGACTGCAGGGTCTGCTGGGCTGTTATAGGGTGACTGCAGGGTCTGCTGCTAGGTGTAAACTATATCTAAATAACTCCTGGATCCAAGTATTAATAATAATTACACAGGCAGATAAATCTAAATATTTCGAGAGATAAAATATTTGGACCCATTGCTTTTTTGTACTATCACTTTCAATTTAGTATTAATATAGATGGGGTATTTGGGTCATATAGTGTAAATTTCCATTACATTCATTTTATAGTTTATACACCCGTTACTTCCAGGATTGTTGTTGTTGGAAATCGTTTCTATTTTACCGTTTAACTTTTTTTAGTTCCTGAGGGAAATGTTTCAATCTGGAAAATGACACAGAGTGAAACATGATACATTCAGCATAATCTCCAGGTCTATTGTGGTTTGAGTTCCATTTCTTCTCTTGAAGATATAAAAAATAAGGATTCATTAAACAGTTTTAAATGTGTGGTTGCTTGGTATATAACCACTTTGATTAAATTATAGTCATTATGTTTGTTATTTTTGTTTGGGTGAATACATGTACATTTAATTTTCTGTCTATGTATTAACCAAATATGTCTTAAAAACCGAGTGTATCGTTGTAAGATTATCCTGTGGGGCGTGCATTATTGGGGTTGTATGTAAACTCCAGTGCGCGGTTAAATTAATTTACCAGTAATCGCTGGGCGTGTCGGGTCCATTTACTAAAGCCTTTTGTGGCTCTGCTGGAGAATCTGATTTTACTCCGTCCACCTGCTTCAGAGCAGTGTGGATTATTGTCCACGATGGGTGAGTGTGCTAGCCGTTTTGTTACTGTGCATAAAGATGTGCCCCCTTAGAGACATGTATCATTCCAAAAGTAGACTGATCAACATGTATAATCTCATGGTCACGGTGGTAAATCAGACTCTTCCAGAACACAGTTTTCATTGAATTAAGGAAAGCTGCCAGTTGCTTCCCAAAAGGGTATTAAAACTCTTTAATTGCTTGTAATAGTCGACGAGCCGGGTCTCGCCTTTTTGTGCCAACTGTGGTAAATTTCGGGGACCAATTTTACGTGCCATATATTTACTTCACCAATTTCCCAAAAAACATTCGTCCCTTAAATTGAAAAATTGCGAACACCATAAAATGATGATTATTAAGACAATAATATTACGCCACATTTTGCATTTCTGGCAACGTCCCTTGATTTCACACTGAACTCCGCACTCCCACGTCCTGAAACCGTGGCAATGCGAAATGTTCGGAGTTCCACCGTGGAGCACGCAGGACTTTCATCCCTGCACGACGTTGTACTGACGCAGAAGCTCCAATTGTTATGAATATGAATCGACGTACCGGAAAACCGTGCTGTTTAAGGACGCGGGCCATCAATGGACATGCCATGTCCTCCGCCCAACGACGAAAACGAAAGCATTGATGACACGATAAATTGTATGGGTTTCTTAAGCGATAAATGTATTTGGGTTGTATTTGGCGTCACATTTTGCATTAATGTATAAAAATGTGTTTTACAGCGTTTAATCAAGCTGTCAGAACTCTGAAATAATTTGCCTTAAAAGTCGTTGGCAATATTTTTTATTTATTTAAGACATGTGGATTTTATAAATAGCGGCAGGTCAATGTTTTAAGAACGTGAATCATTAGGTCATTGAAGTCGGAGGTTAAATAAAGTGTGTTGTTAATTACAGCTAAGTAGATTTATGCACTATAGGCTATGTGATATTGATAAAGCGGGCCATTAAGTATACTGTCTATTAGTCTTGTAAAAATGACCCGGGTGACTCGTATCTCCCCCACACGTTAAGAAAGTTGTAGGTTCCTCCTTAAAGTTTTATCTCTGAAATCGGCGATTGTACCGCTCAGAATGCATGTCACTAATAAAGGACGGTGCCGTGGATCTTCCATTTCAAACGTCTAAAAAAGACGTAGTTAATTAATGACAGTCGTCTAGACGTGGCATTTATGAATGAAGAGTTTACAATAATGAAAGCCTGTATTTTATAGGTCACCAATAGATTGAGAATTGTTGTTAACCACCTTAAATGCTAACTGCCGTTTTGTTACATTGTAGCGGAAAGAATGTCGGAAAGGGCCGATGATGACGTCAGGGGGGAGCAGCGCAGAGCGGCCAGGCAGCCAAAGCAGCAACAGCAGCAGGGAGAAGCCTCTACAGCAATGGCGACTGTAGGGGAGCGCAGATCTCTACCCAGTCCAGAAAACATGTTGGGACAGCCTTGGAGCAACTGGGTCGATGCCGCTAAACTCCACGGGAAAGACGGTGAGTGTGACGTTTTAGAAAAACCTTCAGTGTTGTGATCTTCGAAAACAGCAGCTCGCGAGCTTTTTTTTTATTGCGTGCAGTTTAGGAGACGGTATAAGAAACGGTACTGGTAGCTAGCAGCAGGCACCAGCAGGCAAGTGTAACTATTTACTGTATCCGATCTCTTCTTTAGGTGCGGATTCGGAAGAAAGTTTGAAAGAGTGCGCGAAAAATCGAGAAGCTATGAGGCTCTCCAGAGACGGTAAGTGTTCTTTCTGTCAGATATGCATTTTTTGTTTTGGTGATTTGCGCGGACTTAACGCACCCGGCAAAAATCGTTTCCCTGAAAAGCAAGTGTATTCCGTGTATGTTTGGCAAAGGGGCCCGAAACGATTGCATAACCAAGTGCTTCTAATGTGGACAAAAAGTTGCATGTTTTAAGTGAGAATGCGAGAGGGCTCACAGGTAATAACTGTTGTCCTGTTTACTGTCAGGGAGGGGCATGGACTTGGGAGAAGGCAAGTCCTCAAAGTTAAAATACGTGCACCGAGGTTGTCATTATGGGTAGTTAAATCCAAAAGGAGGTGCCCGAGAATTACAGCTCGGAGACTTTTTTCTTTTTCTTTCTTTTTTCTTTTTCCTCCCCCTCACCATCTCAAAACACCACAGTGAGCACATGGGCATTATGACAATTGACAATTATCACTACCTCTATTCATATTAATTTGTTTTTAAAATTGGTAAATTCAAAATAACTAATTTATATGTGTCAGACTGCGACAGAGGCTAAAATGTCTACATGTCTGTGAAAGGTTTGGTCGAAAAAGCGGAAATTCACATTGGAAGAAAACTCATGTTTTGCTTTTCACAAAGATTAGCCGTAGAACGACACTGAGTGTTGCATAAATGACTCTGTGTCTCATGCTGGTGCGCGGATGTGTTAAGTACCGTGAGCGGTGTCAAAATTGCTGGCTGATGATGATGCGTGTAACATGTTAGGAGTGTATGAACCTTTTACGTTGGCACATCCAAATACCGTGCTGTCGATATTCTTAAGAGCTCCAGGGGTGACGGGGATAATGTCTTCTTCCAACAGATGTAAAGAATGCTTGTAATGATCCCAAAAAGTTACGTTCCTTCTGCTCACCTGAAGTGCTTTCCACTTTCTATTTATAAATGCAATGTTACACCCAAAGAGAGTACAGAAGCTAATTTAAA
Source organism: Hiodon tergisus (assembly GCA_025775045.1). Lineage (NCBI taxonomy): Eukaryota > Metazoa > Chordata > Actinopteri > Hiodontiformes > Hiodontidae > Hiodon > Hiodon tergisus. The sequence continues at coordinate 2,956,540 of JAOVYW010000101.1, forward strand.
TTCATATATCAACAGTGTTCTTTTACTCTAGATTACAAACTATGCCCAGATATATGTGGGGGGGGAAACAAAACACGTTTTAACAGTTAAATGATAACTGTAAATGATGTTTCGTCCAGTTAAGATAAGCATAGTTGTGTGGACATTGTAAACAGTAAACTGCGTGCTTAAGCCCGTGCCCAATATATATGGGGCACTCTCAAACAGCTCTTAGAGGATCTGTCCTGGGAAATTTCAATTCTGATTGATTCTGTAAGATCATTTGCAGTGTTCAAAACACTTTTAAAGATTTTTTTTAAAGATTGAATTGCAGATCTCAAACCAAATCCATTTCAAGATATCTTAAGTTAAACTGCAGATATCTCAAATGCAATTTGATTCATTTCACGATATCTCAAGTAGGACGATATCTCTTGAGTTGAATTTGAGATATTTCAAATTAAACGCGAAGTCAGTTTGAGATATCTTGAATTGAGTTTGAGATCACAAATTGACTTTGTGTCCTATTTGGGAGACGGACAGGAAGTCCAGGAAAAACACAACATTTTAACAGGAAGTAATTTAGCAAAATCTTATTTTTACTTCTGGTTCGAGATGCCTTGAACTGCTTTTTTAGATTTCTAAAATGCTATTTGAGATATCTGCAAATCAATTTAAGATATCTTAAAATGCATTTCGAGATGTCTCTGAATGATTATTTGGTTTGTCGGAGACCCCCCTCTATGGGGACCATTTCTGAATGTTTCTCCGGCTATGTCGTTGAGCAATTGCTGGAGAGCGCCGGGTTACGTAGTGTACTTGTCCGGGCACTTGTCTCGTAGTGCATCTGAAGGAGCCAACAATGGAGTCAGTGTGTACACTACAGCACGATCCCAAAAATGTGTGTTGTATCCCCGGAGTTTTTCGGAAGCCACCGCACAAAGGAATCTGTCATTCCTTGATACTTATTTTAGCCTGTGAACTGATTTAAAAATAATTCAGTGTGTGTAAATGCAGGGGTTCCTAATCCTAATTCCTAAGTTTCAATATTGTAGAAAAAGACTTGATTTGTTAATATTAATAATAATAATAATAATAATAATAATCAGTTAATTCGTGTGATTAACTGCAATAAAAACCTTGGGTTCTCCAAGGCCAGGATTCCAGAACCTCCATTTTACTGCTCAGGAGGAGGACCCCCCACACGAACTAGGTATGTGTCCAACAAGACATGCTCCGACTGCTGCTCTGCAATTAGCTGACGCAACGTCACTCGTGATGTCCTAAATGTCACGGTACGCTTAGGACTTTCACACTCCGTGGTAGAGACGGGCTGTACTGAAGGGGCCGCGGAGAGGGCAGTGGATTGTACCCGCACCCCGGGACGCTCTCCTGCAGGTCGAGCCACTCCCAGGAATAAAACGCTCCGACAAAGTCCCGCTCTGTCAGAAATTAGCGTCCCCCGGGCGGTGTGCTACCTGTCGTATATTTCAACAAACCTACCAGGCTCCTGTGTTCCAGATCGCTTGGTGAGAGCTGGGCATCAGAAAAAGGCGATTATGGACGCATGCTGTGACTGGGCCTCCACCGTGCCCTGCGGTGTTGGGTAGCAGAAGGCTGTTTAGCGCACACACGTTGGCTGGTATGGAGAGACGGGCCGGGCCGAGCCGGGCCGCAGGGAAGCTCCGAAGACAGTGGGCAGACGGTAGCGTCGTTGTCACCCCTGACGCGGCCCGCGCTTGACCATACACGTGTTTGCTTAGCCGCCCGTCTGCTACGGGGGTGGGTTGGCCCGTCCCTCCCCTCTAAATATCAGCTTCTACTTCCTGTGCAGCCTGTACTAGCTCTAGTGGAACGCGGAGGAATATTTTCTGACCACCAGATGGATGGCTGCACCTCTGCTCTGGCTCCCAACAGGACTCTCGCCCTCTGCGTTTTTTCTCTGCAGAGTAATTCCACTTCCAACTGTCTCCTTGTGGGTGGCAGATGTTTTTTATGTGAAGTTTGATCGCTTGAAATGCATGAAACGGCGTTTGAATCTCGGGCCTCTCTTTCTCTGGAAGCAAAAATAGATTTTTTTCCCCCTGGTGTGAGGTTCTGTCGTTGGGACGTCCCTCCCCCATCCACCTGCTAATAAAAGTGTCTTTCCCCCATTTTAAAGGAGGGAGAAAGACGAACCGAGACAAGGTCATGTGACGCAGTTCCTTTTACACGAGCGGTTCAGTGGACATCCCCAGTCAGCACGTTTGTATTGCGATGGTGAATCAACATCTGCCGGCTTACTGTGTTGTGATTGTGCACGCGGGACACTGTGCTTTATCTGGGGAAGGCGGTGCCGTTATGAGCTGTGAAGATGGCCACACCCCCCTCCCCCGGTGGACACTACAGTTTTCGCTGTTTAAAGCTCCTGACGTATGCCCCAAAGAGTCCCGAACGCGGCTCGCCAGGAAGCGTACGGGATTCAGGAGTCATCTGGCAGGCTTGCACCCTCAGCTGTGGCCGAGGAACTTGCAGGTGCCGTGCGGTGCTGGGTTGACAGCGCGGGTTATTGTTCCCGAGTGTCCCCCCCGAGGGGGGTAACTTCTTTGGGAGAATTAACGCGTGTGGAAGTAGGCCGTCGGAAAGCAAACCCTGGGCCCTCCGGGACGTTGTTTGTTTTTAAAAGGAGTGCAGCCTCTGCTTGTCTGTGATGTGGTCTGGGTGTTATCTCCGATTCGTGAATCCTCACACTTAATCATGGGAATGAGCTGCTGTGGGAAAAGAGCTCGGGTTCCGTCCGATCGCGTCAGTGCCAGTGTTTATCCGTTTAGCAGGCTCCCCATTCGACACTTAGCCCATTTAAAGAGTCTGCTGCTCGGTGAAGCCGTTGGGAATAAAGGCCTTATTAAAAACCTTTAACGGCCAGTCCTGTGCCTGAGGTTCGAGGCCACACCGCAGTCCCGCCCAAGTCCACGTCGTCAGACCCACCGAAACCGAAACTTGGTGTGCTGAATCACTATTTGTACTCAAATTTGTTTATGGAGGTTTTAATTAGATTTCCCTGCTTATGGGTGACCGTGTGCGAGACCCCCTCGAACCAACAAGAGTGGCCGTTGTGCTGCGGAGACCAGCTCTCGGCTGGAAGGTGTTTTAAAGCAGCAAAAACACAAAGAAGGGTTGGAATTAGCAGCCACATGTACAAATGACACCTTTCTGACTAGCGTTGCGTTTGATCCTGGGGCTCAGGTGTTTAAAGAGCCAGTTCGTTTTGTGGAGCACTTTGTGTGATCTCGGTTTTAGGTGGCTAAAAGGTGACCCTTTTAATGAGAGAATGTTTGTCGTTGGTCTGAAAATATTCGTTGCGTTGTTTTATTTGATTGTACTATAATTTTGGGCGTTATCTAGAATCTTCTGGAAATAATTTCCTTTTGAGCGCCGTATGAGGCTAAATGCACTGCGGTTGCCTTCAGATCGACCTCTGTAAGGAATCAAATGGTTCTCCCACCCTTTAGCCGCACATAGCAGTTTAACGGTTGAGCCAGTTTCGTTGCTTAAGGTTCCTTTTGTAATTTTTTTTTAATTGGTGTTGGGGAGTGGTTGACGGGAAGGCACAGAAAAATTTAATTTTATGGAATTTATCTTAGAGTACAGAAGGCACAGTAGTGTCACTTAAACACAAATAAACTATATTCAACCAATGACTATCACAGGAGCGTATCAGCCTGGATTCTAATCACAAATCAATGGCTGTGACGTTTCACACCAGTGCGCCAGCATGCAGTCTCCCTCATACTGACATCGACACCTGTATTTATAGGCATCATGAGCAATTGACCCCTCCCCCAGCCTTTCCATTATGAAAATAATGAACGGTACAGGAACACCAGCTCCCAACAGTGGTGATTTACCTTGTCCCTGCTCAACTATACAGCACGTCTGTCGCTCTCTGCTCAGGTGGGTGACTGGAACAGCAGGAAAACACAGTTGCATTTGCTGCAGGAAAACACAGTT
>JAOVYW010000101.1:2960608-2971218 GCA_025775045.1 Hiodon tergisus
CTGCCAGCTGTGTCTGCACAGGCCTGCACAGGCCCGCTCTGCCAGCTGTGTCTGCACAGGCCCGCTCTGCCAGCTGTTTCTGCACAGGCCCGCTCTGCCAGCTGTGTCTGCACAGGCCCGCTCTGCCAGCTGTGTCTGCCAGCTGTCACGGTTGAGAAATGACAGGAGTTGGATTCAAACCTTGGAAATCCAGCATGCGGGGCTGCACCTGAGCTCGGACTAGAGCCTCTTATTAAACTCCGTCTTGTGTAACTAACGCCGCTATTAAGACCATTTCTGTCAGGAGCACTTCAGCCAATAACATCAAGTTTGGGAAATTTGAGCAAATAATTCAATTTAATAATCAGAAGTCCGCACTAGTGATTAGACATAAAAGGCATCATTTGAGTATGAAATGATGATAAACTTTTTTCCCATCAGCTAATTTCACATCGTAGAACGATGGATCTTTAGCAGCAAATAAGCTTTTTCAGGCTAACAAAGAGCAAAGGAGTTCTACCTTGTATGGATTAACAATGCAGTGTCTGGCTTATATCTCTGTTATATTTGTGTTGGGGCTGCATCAGTACATGACATTTCTTGGGAAATCCTTCAGCAGGGAGAAGGCTTGAGTGCTAACCTCCCAGGAAATTAGTTTAATTTAAAGGTGTGATAGTTCTTCATTGACGATGTGCCTGGCATATACACTGCTGATTTAATAATGTAATAATGTAATGTAATTAATAATGTAAGCATCCTTTTCGGTATTCTTTCCTGCAGACATGCCCATTTTTGGCCAGTGTCCGGCGCAGGACGATTTCTACCTGGTGATTTGCAGCCACTGCAGTCAGGTGGTCAAGCCACAGGCCTTTCAAGCACACTACGGTAAGCTCTCCTCCCCTTCCCTACGTGTGTCTGTCAACGTCCCAGCAGAGAGCTGACCGGGTGGGTTCTGGGGTCTCTGGTGAGGCTGCGTGGATCGCTCCTGGGGTGCGGGCCGAACACAGGATGGATGTAAAACGCCGGTGCGGCGCCCAGCCGTGGCGACGCCGAGATGGGTTTTTATTGATGTGAGCCTGCTGAAAAGGGCGTGCGTTATGGCTCTGCACCACTTGGCACGAGAGCTGATAACGTTCTGTGACCGTGTGGGACTGTATTGAACAGAGCAGCAAGCGCACGCGAAACCCTTTGCGAGCGAGCGTGCGTGCGTGTGGACGACGTAACTGAAGTGAGGACGCTCTCCAAAAGTCCCGAAAGCGCGCAGCTCATTCCAGGATCCAAAGGATTGAAGCCCTCTGTGTTTTCCAAGGAAAGGGGGAGAGGGAGAGGGACACTTCCTGTTTGGACAGGTGGCACAAGGCTTCTGTATAATAATTTCATTGCTTTTACCACATCATTAAGTTGATGCCGCTTACAGGCTACACTTTTAAAACTCCCCTCATTGTCTGTTTATACTGCCTGGAAACCGGAGCAATTCAGTTTAAGAGCCTTGCCTAAGAACACAACAGCATTGCTGAGATTGGAACCAGTTACATTCTGGTTGCAAGGGTCGTACCTAGCTGAGTAGGTTCAATTAGTCTCTTAACCATTTATTTATTAATTTATGATCAGGGACACGTGATGCCTGTTCAAGTAATAAAGGCTTCTTGGAACGCCGTTTATTGAATTGCAATGGAGATTAGTCGGCCTATTCTGCAATCAATTGGCAATTAAAACCTCATAACAGACAGAGACATTCCAAGTGCAGTTAACACCAATCTCAGGGTGGGAGCTACAGGTTATTTTAATGGGTAATCAAACCATTACTCAAAGCGTTGGTATCAATTATACGTGCTTCAAAACGATATATTCAAACAGTTGCTGTATTATGCAAAATCTGATACATTACCATGAGTGTTGTTCTGGAGTAATGAATGGTCGTAAAACAACGTCAATATGATTTATCTCGAGGAAAGAGAGAGATTAATTACATGGGGGGGAATAAAGGTTTAAAACGCGGTCCTCTCTGGCTTCTTTCTATACGGCTGGTTGTAGGCGCGTATCGGTGCTCTGACTTTAACAGTTGTTTGGTAGAAGCCGTGTCAGAATGTGTATTAGAGTTGCCTAGAGCGAATTTCTCTACCAATCTAGAGAGCCAGTCTCTCTAGTGTTTTTGACCTTACTTGCCTCACATGCTCTCTCACGCTGCAGTTTTATACAGACCGACTGACAGTCATGGGGATTGCTCTCGGAACCGATCAGGCAAACTGGTCATTAAAATATAAGGTTTCGTAAATCCGTTGATCCCCCAAAAAAGCGGCTCTTACAAAACCGTGTATTACAAGCATTGCCCACAAGGCGGAGTAGTAGGCTAATTGTGTCCTCTGATTACGTATATACGGTTAATACCTACATGAGCATGAGAGGCAGCAGAAAAAATACTCTCGCGGCTGGTTTTGTAAAAAAAAATGTAAAAAATATTTGGACTAAAATTATAGCTACATAATTTATGTAAGACATATTGAAAGTGATATGATAAATAAGCAGGCAAACCCAGTCAGTAGGTTGTGTGGGCCAGGTCTGCGGCTCTGTTTTTTCTGTTGGGGGTAGAAAGCCGTCGAGCTGAAAGAACACCTGCTGCAGTAGATGGCCGTTCAGTGGCGTCCTCAGTGTTGATACTACGTAGGAGCACAGGCCCAACTGACACAGGGTTAATTAACAGAGTGATCCAGAACTCTGCTCATGGACTCTAAACAAATGCAAGGGGGTGCTGACAAGCCTGGTTTCTGTGAGGAGCTCCTGAATAACAATGACATAAACGTTGTGATATTAATGGAGTAAAAGCGATGCGATATAAACCTTAAAGCTGAAAGTCTTGCTTTTTACCAGATATGCTGAAGGCTTAGCCTCGGTGCTATCAGCGGTGAATGAGAATCAAATCTCAATAACTCCCAAACACAAAAGGCTTTAATTATCATTAGTATTGAATTAAGCCTACTAATATATATATATATTTTTTTTTTTTAAGCTTAGAATACCATACCGAAAATGCCGTACTTTTTCGACTGGACTACAAGGAAAATGACTGCAACAACGTGCGGCAGATACAAACGAGTGATCGATAATAAAATGACCTTATGGTTTCTTCTGTTTTCCAACTAGTCTACCATTAAAACAAATATTTTAAGCTTAGAATAAAAATCTGTAAAATGTGCAAAATACCATGAGGAAGGACCATAATAAAGTCATTAAAAATCTCAATGTCACCTCGGGAACTCCCCGTTTCCAGAGAGGATTGTGGTTTGAACGATCTAACCGTTGCATTAAATGTAGTCCAATATTGTATAACCAGGGGTCTGCTAAATTCGTGAAATCGGGATTTCTCAAAGATTCTAGTGCTGTAAATCTTTAAACGTTTTTTTGAATCCAAATGCCATAACTCTAGGGATAGACTCTACGTGTTTAAACCGATGCCCCAGAAAACGTCTGCACAGTGCCTCAGAGGCCTGTAAGAAGACGCGTTCTTATCGTGTAGTTCTATAGAGAAAGCTCTTTTTCTGATCTGCTTGTTGAGCCCCAACCATGAATCGGTGAGAGCTAGCTTTGTTGGCGCTAGCTCCATTGGGATTGACTGTGTTGTTCTGTGTAATAGACACAATGACACATTAGAATAACAGACTTCACTTTATATATCATTACAAAGCATTCGTTATATTTTGAAGCAAAAAGGAGCAACGGGTGAGGGTTTGCCCCAGTCCCACTGCTTAAATCCTAGCTCAACTGGCAACCATTTTGAATCCAAGTCAGAGTAGCACGTGGTCAAACCCGAGTCTGAGTCTTATGCTGTGGTGACTCCAGTCAGGCTTGCATGAGTTAATCTTACCATATTAGTGGCCGCCTCAGCCAGCACTGACTGTTCCCGAAGTCCCGCCTTTTTTGGCCTTGTTTCAAAGCTGTGGACCTGAATGCACCGACGGAGAAGGCTGCTCTTCGGCAGGCCTGCACATTGTGTGGAATAGGAAGGGCTTTCCGACTTGGCTTGAAAATGGCGAGGTCTGGAGGTGGGTTAGAGAACCTCTTGTGTTGGGAGGGCTCACATTCTGGAACATTCTGTAAGCCTTGTTCATGGAGTTTCCAAAAAGCTTAATAGGCATGAAATGTTTAAAGGAATATTGCCAAAGCATGTAACATATGCATAATACACAAAATATAACTAACCCACTGCCTGGTGTTTGGTCAGGAATAACTGAATGAGGTTTATAGGAGTCAGAGCGATGTCTCTCCAAAGACACTGTTTGAAAGCTTGTATTGTCTCCCAAAATTTAGAGCAGTTTCTGTCGATAATGAGGATGTCCTAAAAGGCTAACTGGTATTGAACAGCTCCCTGTGATGCAATATCCAAGTCCTGCAATCATTCATAAAAGCTTCTATTTATTAAGATGTTTATTATTGTTGTCTTCGTTGCTGTGTATTTATTGTTGAGGGAAATTATCTTTAGAGCCCATTTATCATTTTGCAGTTTTCCCGTTTGTCTGTTGCTTTATTTATAAGATATGAAGTGCCACCTAAGGGAAACCATTGGAAAGAGAAGAGTCCGTTTCAATCATTTGATGATGATGACGCGTTAGGCTTAGTCAGATGTATTCCGTGTCTTAACTAGCTTCTGATGCAGTAGACCAGGGGCATTCACAGTCCTTGTGGGCCTCAGTTTATTTGTGTTTTCAAGCCATCAATTAGTATCTGATTTACACCCTGTGGCATCAGTAATCCTTATAATGACTTCAGTTGAGCTATTAAGAGGTGAGGTATAAAATAAACCTGCCGACAGAGGCTCCTGAGGTCCGTAATGGGTCACCCCTGCGGTAGGTGGAGAATGGGCTGTTCTGATCCGGTCCCTGTCCCCACAGACAGAAGACACGGCTCAGCCAGCAAGCCCCACTTCTCCACGGTGGGGGCCCCTGCCGCCTACCCATCCCCCGCCTCGGCCAGGACTGGCGGGGGAGGGGCCCCTGGGGGCATCAAAATCCTAAAATCGGCCAAAGACAAACCTCCCGTTCACCGGAGGCCGCTCTTCCCTTTCAAGGTGCTTCCAGACAAAATGTAAGTCTCTTTCCCCTCCGCCCGATTCGGGGTACACCACGCGCTCACCCAGCCCCTCACTCCCTGACCCTTATATCCCTGAGTGTATGGCCTCCACCCAGTCTCCCTTCCTCTCCCCTCAGCCCGACGTCGGCGCCGAAGCTCGCCCACAACCCTGCGTCCTCCACCACTGTGAGCACACCCCTGAAGCCTGGCCTTAACTGCCCCTCCATACCAAAGGCACCCCTGATGTCCCCAGGGCAGATCCCCAACGGAAAGGGCCTCTCCCTGGACAAGAAGCAGGACAACAATGCCAGTAACAAGAGACAGTTGCACAAGAGACTGCCAGGTGAGTGCCAAGTTGACTTGAAGAGCAAAATGTTTTATTTGTATAACAAATTAGTTAATTAAATATATTGACGTAAGACTACTGGGTTTAATATTAATACATTAATACCCCTTACATGTTACAGAACGCGAGTTCAATCCAGACATCCACTGCGGAGTGTTGGACCTGGTTACTCGCAAGCCATGCACAAGGTCTCTAACATGCAAGGTTGGTCTCCTTACACACCAGCCTGATGGAGGGATCTCGGATAAGAAAAGACATTTGTCTCTGTTTTTACGCATAATGAAAAAGATGTGTAAGCCGCACGCTGACCTGTGCCTTCGCTCTCTACCTCAGACACATTCCTTAAGCCAGCGGAGGGCCGTGCTGGGCCGGAGGAAGCGCTTGGATGTCCTGCTGGCCGAACACAAGAGCCGAGCCCGGGAGCGGGAGCGGGAGCGGGATCACCCCCCACCGGCGCCCTCTCTCAGGGACCCCCACTCCGCCCCGGAGCACCAGCAGGTCTCCCACAGCAACGGCACCGCTCACACCAAGGCCGCCACGCCCAGCAAGCCCAAACCTCACAATCCTGGTCTTCCAAGGTCTGTGTCTCTGTCTGTGTTATCATTTAATTATTAATTTTGTTGAACCGGACCAGACTTGCACCCTCAGTTGTGTAGAACCGGACCAGACTTGCACCCTCAGTTGTGTAGAACCGGACCAGACTGGCACCCGCAGTTGTGTAGAACCGGACCAGACTGGCACCCGCAGTTGTGTAGAACCGGACCAGACTGGCACCCGCAGTCCCTCAAGCCTCGATCTGCTGTCTCTCCCCTTCCTCATGTTTCAGACTGAACAGCAGCAATGCGCACCCCAGCGCCGGCTCCCAGGGGGACCCCAGCCTGACCCACGGGTCACCCCACCACTCTGGCCCCGCTGTTCCCACTGACAAGACGCCACGTCTGTCCAGCGACGAGGGAGAGAACGAGGAGAGGGAGGAAGGGCTCGACAAGCTGGACTACCTCTATTCGGGCTACCACCCCCGGCCGGCCTCCGTAAGTACACCCCCCACACACCCACCCCACACACCCACCCCACACCACACCCCACACCACACACACACCACACACACCCCACACACCCCATGGCCGGACAGCCGGGAAACTTTCAGCTCAGACGTTACTTGCACATGGGAAAGTCCATTAACAAAATAAGGAAGCCATAACCATAGTGTTCTATAAGGAAGTGTGGTGCCAGTTAAGGGGTCCGTTTTGGCTATTGGCTAACGCAAACTCACGGTCTCTCTCTGTGATTGGCTGCTATGCAGCTGTGTAGTGGCGGTGTTCCGTTACAGCATGCAGTAGGGAACCGTGGTATGGGTTCCTTCATCCTGAACCTCTCCGTTGACCTTTCTTTCCACTCAGCTTTGTACCTTTGGGAGCCGGCAGCTGGGGAGAAGCTGCTACACGTTCAGCCGTCGCTGGGACCGGGTTCGATGTGCGCTCCTGGCCATGGTGGACAAGCACGTCAATTCTCAGATGTGGAAGTGAGTTTCAAGGCATTTAGTGGCTTTATATGCAGGTTTGGTCAAAATCAACAGTAACTGAATGAATACACATCGAAATAGGCGCTAAATACGCCAGTTTGATATGGGAGAGATATTTTGTTTCTCCTTCTGTACTTTACGCACCGACGTTTGCCAAACCATTTTTACATTGCCGCAAGCTTATCTGTGGTATGAAGACATACACATTTAAATATGCAAATATTAAAGATACATGCTTAATTGTTTAAAATGGCTTGCAGTTACAAAGAATGAAGCAACAATATTTAATATTTGGCCGTGTAACAAAACGAGTGCTGGTTGTCGGAGCAACCGGTCATTCAGGTTCAGTCCAGTTTAGATTGTAGTCCTGTTCGCATCGAGGTATGAATGAGCCGGAGTTAACTTAGATCTGATAAGCGAAAATCTGAATGTGACAGCCCTAGTTATTATCTGCCTAGGTGGGTCCTGGAATTCAGGGGTCAGGGAGATTTTCTTTGTTATCCTCCTCATGTGTCTTTCCTAGGAGGATACCCCCAGCCCCCGAGAACGCCTCATCTGCGGTGCCCAACCGCATCAGTGGTAGTGCCCTGCCTGCCTCGTCCCACCCCGGCTTCCTGTGTCCGGCCCCGGCTGCCTCCAGTGCCCCCTACCCGCCGTCTTTCGATGGCAGGCCTGTCCTCTCCTATGGGACGACCCTGAACGCTCGTGCCTCCCCCCTGAGCTCCGGCGACCGCCCTGCCTGCGGTGCGCAGTCCCGACAAGTGTCTTCTTCTTCTTCTCCTTCGCCCCAGATGCCTTCAGGGCTGTCAGCCCTCCCCTCCCCCTTTCCCAGCAGATCCCCCAAGTCCAGGCCCAGCAGCAAAGCCTTCCGGTCCAAGGAGCCCCCAGCTAGCGGGGGCCACTTCAACAGTGGCGTAGTCGGCGGGGAAGTGGGCTCGGGAAAGAAGCGGAAGAACAGCTCCCCGCTGCGCGGCCACCCTCCCTTCTCCGTCGAGTCCTCGCCCTCCTTCTCCCTCAAGAAAAACTGTGCAGCAAACTCGGGTGGCTCAGGGAGTGCGTACCACCCGTCGCTGACCTTCTCCACCACCACCTCTTCCTCCTCCTCCTCCTCCTCTTCCTCCCACGGCGCTGGGCTCAACTGTGCCCCCAGCAGGACTGGCTCTCTGGGCCTCAAGCACGAGCAGTCAGGGAGGGGCCCCCCGTCCGGGAGCCCCGCGGAGTCCATCAAACGCATGAGCGTGGTGATGAACAGCAGCGACTCCACGCTGTCCCTGGGGCCCTTTGTCCACCAGCCCGTCACCGTGGAGCCAGGAGGACCCACCCAGGATGGCCGGCTGGAGGGGAGGAAAAGGAAAGGCTCTCCAGCCACTGGTGGACTTCATGCTGGCCCGGGTTCCGGGAGGCCGAAGGTTGTCAGGCCTCCGGGCATCAACAACGTCCATGGGAAACATGGCCGCCCCGTCCCAGGGACGCAAGGCCTGCCGAACAACTCGCTGCTACAGCAGGTAAGTGCATGCAGGTCAGGTCTGGCAATGGCTCCCTCAGGGGGCTCTCTTTACTCTCTTTGTCTCCTACAACGGGCTTTGAAAAGTCTATCTAACATTGCAGTAACTTGGGTTCAGTTGCACTCCCAGATGTTGAATAATATTTCTAAATAAAATGAATTGTATTTAAATACCCTACTGTCCACAAATAGGGGACAAAATTCAGTGGAACAGCAGATTTATTAGAGCATCGTAAAGGTGAATCGCTGAAAGAGTTGTTTCTGCCGGCGGTGCAAACAACCATACCCCATCTCTTCCAGCCAAAGGCGCGACCCTGACAGCGGCTCTCGGTTTTTGCCGCGCTGAACCCGATGTCGCCGGCAACTCTGAACCACGGGGGTCCTTATCCTGTCTCTCGGAGTCCCACAATCCTCAGGGGTGGAAATGTTACTGGACAGTCCGCGACGCCTGCAGGAAGTACCTGAAGCCATGTTAGCAGCAAGTGCCCCACTACCCTCAGGCCTTGAATGTGGCTGGGGCTGCTGTCCTTGTCAGTGTTAAAGTTTGGGACGCCTGTTCAGCGTGTCCTCGCTTCTGTTGGACGGTACAGGTGAGGGCTGGCTCATGCCGTGGCTGTGGCTGTGCCTGCATTCGAACACTAGGAGGCGACACTGGGGTACCAACGCATAGCTGCAATTCATTTTTTCTTGTTTTATTTATGAGCTGTTGTATTTTAGTTTGGCTTGTCCCTCAACACTAAAACTGTTTTAAAATTCCCATTCATTACAGAAAGAGGGGTTTAAACTGTGAGGAAAGTTTTGGTCTATGTTTAGGCCAAGGGGTCCCTAAATCAGCTTCATATAGTAACCCCAGACTCTTGCCATTTCCAGCCTTTTTGAAATAGTTTCTCAAATCTGTCAATCCATCACACTTAGTTCTGGTCTATGCTGTGAAGTTACGCTTATGCAAAGGGGCGTAATTACAAGCTCTCTGACTAGTACTCTCCCGCGGTTCTCATTCTCACACAGGAACTTTAAATATAAGACCCGGCAGATTGAGATTTCTAATTCTTTATGTTGTGAGATGCATCCATGATGTAAAGACCGGACTCTAAGGCCCGTCGTGAATATAACATCGTTTATAAGTTTCGGCCAGGGTACAACTTGACATTGATATGGAAATCAATGTACTTCACTTTGATAATTGGTATTTTTTTATTTTTTTATTTTTTATTTATACATATGGGATGAGGGTACCATCTGATTTAGAATGAGAAGATTCAGCATCACCAAGAGTGTCAAATGCAGGGGACTCCCTCTACTGTGAAATGTACCGACGAAAAACTAACGCCACTATTTGTACATAGTTTATGCAATGTTCGCCCCCTACTACTAGATGGAATGCGCAGGCCGTCGCCCTTCGCGTCTCCACACCCCACGGCTGTCACATCCGGCATTTTAAAGGCACAACGATGTCCCCAAATGTGAACTGAAGGCCAGGTTTAGCATTTGTACTCCTCGTGACCGTACCTCGTTTTCGACCGGCAGTGGTTAACCACACATCTGATCAGCGAGCAGTAGGACTGTTCCTAGGGAGGAGCTTTTTGTTTGAATCGACTACATTTCTTAACCCTATTGATGTCAGACAGCAAGCCTAGCTGTGAAGCAGATTCACTTTTGTATCTCCTCTTGACCTTTTCCTTGTATATATTATACAAAATATTGAAGTATCCCAATTTCAGATGACATATTTTGTTAGAAAAATTGTACATATATATAAATATGTATTTTTGCACAGACCTTTTTTCCTACATACGATTTTGGTACAATTGAGATCATCGTTTATTTATTTATTTAGCAAATGAATAACTTAATTTCTCTTTTCTTTTTTGTTATCGTTCACTGCCAAGCCAATGATGCAGCATGCCTACGGAACAGCTGGGTCGTCCCCGACACGTTCACGGACCTGTTTTCAAAAGTGCAGCTTACGATATTTCCTTTAGTCTGTCTCAAGTCTCGGGTCGCCCTGTCCACAGCGCCCCGCTCAAGAAGCAGCACGGGAAAGTTGGCGCCCTGCAGAGCCAGGTCACCTTGGGGTAGGGCCGTTACCCCGCTGCTTCCTGGCTAGCCGAGCGCTGCGGACGGGACGGGACGGGACGGCGTGCACCACTGACAGCGCTTTCCCTTTAAGGCCTTGGGTGCGGGGCCCAGTGTTA
>JAOVYW010000101.1:2981166-3007117 GCA_025775045.1 Hiodon tergisus
GGACGGGACGGGACGGGACGGCGTGCACCACTGACAGCGCTTTCCCTTTAAGGCCTTGGGTGCGGGGCCCAGTGTTAGATTCGAGCAAGAACAACGCTTGAGACCACAGCACACACGCAGCGTCATTTCTGCCAAACGTTTTATTAGGAACACTGCTTTTTAAGGTTTGGGTTTGAGGATTTTAGAAAACAGAGAGATGGGGAACAAAAGTGCCTGAATTAGTTTCATACTCTGACTGTATTAAAGACCCGCAGTGTTTTATTTTATTTTTTTCCATTTTTTACTGTAATTTGTTTTTACTTGAATGTTTAAAATTTGGTTTAGAAGCTTGCTTTCTACGCCTGCTTATTGGTGCTGACTGTGGTCAAACCTGACACAAGATAGACAAGCTTCAACGACAAATCACAGCAAGAACTGACTGCTTTTCCCAAGACTACTATTAAATTGTAATTCAGGTTCCTTCCCAAACGAAACGAACCTGACCTTTTCATGCAATTCCTAAGTGTGTTAAAGATCTAATGCGAGGATAAAGTGGAAGACTGTGTAAAGTTATTCGGTTTAACTTTCCCTTTGTTTTCCTTCTGACTGTTCTGCCAATGTTTCCATACAAAGAGTTTGTTTGATACAGCGCTACAAATGTGAAGACTTGAGAGCAGCCTGCCTGTGTGGGAAATGTCTCCACACACAGAATCCAGTGCAAAAGCCTGTCTTTCTTTTTTTGGATACATAATTAATGCATCTGATCAGCTGGACGTCATTGGCTGCTATGTAATTCATGAACAAATGTAGTAGTATAGGGATTTCCTTAATATTTAAAGAAAAAAAGATTGTATAGTCTTGTTTTGTAACAGGTTTCTGTAAATAAAAAGTAATTTATAGTTATTTATACGTAAAACCAGCTCTGGCCTGCCTCTTGTCTCATCTTCAGACCGTACAAATCTCACCCAAACTGAATTACAATGCAGTTTAAATACACAATTCAGTTAAGAATTGCAATGCAGCAGAAACTTAAACTAGCAGCATTCAGTTTTTACACATGTATTCGACATTAAGCATATGGGTTTTTAAACTTAAAAAAATTACTGCGTTTTTGGGCGTAAGTGACTTAGTCCTTACGCTGGTTAGGTGCATTATTTAAATTGCCTTTAAAGCGACTTAGACATCCCTTAACCTTAGGTGCTAGACTAACCAAACATTACGTTTTTTTTAAATAGGAAACGGACGGCTTCTGTGAAGAGATTTTTTTTATTATATACACAAAGAGCCTTTAACATTGGCATAAAAAAAAACAAAGGTTAACTTGTAGTACTCATTCATTACATGTTGATAACTCGGGACAGTTTCTGGACTCTGTTCAATAGCAAGTCTCCTTTCTTTATAGTCTCCTGGTATTGCCAGTTCTTACTGTCGGGTCTGTGGGAGACGACAAACGGGAAACAAAATCAGTGCAAAGCGCATGTTTTAAACAATGTCATTGTAAGCGCTTTCTATCAAGACCGAGACAAACAGCAAGCCATCCATTCTCTAACTGTTCCAAGTTACTTCAGTAAAACTATAACAAATGTACGGATGGAAATCTGACATTTTTAAATTAAAATTATTGTATGTTTTTTTTAGCGACTGATACTGGAATCACATTTTTTGCATCATTAACTGCAATGCCAAGTATTTCCATCCCTGATATGCAACATATGTGGGGGCTGAGGCGTCATCTGTACATAACCAAGTTGGTTCCCAAGTTCTTCCCATAATCAAATAAAAGCAATCATTTTTCAATAAATCATTATTCTACCACAGAAACACTCATAACATGCGTCATTCAATGGTCTATATGA
Organism: Hiodon tergisus; assembly: GCA_025775045.1. Taxonomy (NCBI): domain Eukaryota; kingdom Metazoa; phylum Chordata; class Actinopteri; order Hiodontiformes; family Hiodontidae; genus Hiodon; species Hiodon tergisus. Next base: position 2,983,002 of record JAOVYW010000101.1, read on the forward strand.
ATCCAGCAGCCTAGAAGTAAGGTACACTAGATACTCCTACCAGAAAAACTTACTTTGCCGACCTGGCAGCCACTTAAGACAAGCATTACCCGTTCGTCCTGGTTTAATACCGTACCTGTTAGTTTCCACGATTTCGTTCACTTTGTCGATTTTGCAGTGCAGTCGGCCAGCCGCAATGAACCGAGAAAGTTCCCTTTGGGAGGGAAGAAAAAAGAAAGTTGAACCCAACCTCTGGCATTCAGTGTCACCCGACACACCGAGTTTTAACGGGCAGGGGGCGACTCACTGGTCCATGAACTCGGTGCTGACCCCGAAGGCCTCAGCCATGTAGCCCAGCGTCAGGGAGCGGTAGGACTCCAGCAGCTGGCTGTAGGCCAGGATTCGCATCTCCCGCACGTAGAAACGGTAGTGAGGGGCAAAGAGCCAGTCTTTCTTCATCTCCTGCTCCACCGTGGCTTAAAAACAGACGGTGGAGAGATGCAGGTGAAATTGTAAGCCGTGCCAATAGCTCTGGGTTTAAAAAAAAATAATTTAAACAGTCCACCAGGAGGACATCTTTACCCAAAAGTTAGCTTCACGCACAGTACTACGAGGTTAGCCAGTTCAGTAAAATAAAACCCAGCTCTAAGGAACGAGAGCCGAATTTCTAAGTGTCTGGCACTCCTGTACACTGACTCTCCGTTGATTAGTGATGTGGTAAACCCCCAGTCAGGAGTGATCCCTTCCTTGTTAATGCAGGGGAATCGGAGAGATGAAAAAGGACTTACCCAGGGACTGGAAGAAGACGGAGTAGCGGCACTCGTACAGGGAGAACAGGTACTGACGGACGGCAGGGAGGCCGTGCAGAACCTCCAGAATCTCGGCCCCCTTTATCACCTGGGATTCAGGAAACGCGATAACCTAAGTACACCGGCACATCCTCCAGGGAAAAAGGGGGACAGCCTGCCAGCCAAATCTGGTCCAGAGCGCTTCACACCCGCGGAGCAGCCTACCTTTCCCCTGAGGTCCGGCCGCTTGAGGGCGATCATGCAGACGTACACGGTGTACGTGACGAACGTCTTGTAGTCCATGAGCTCGTAGGACGTGAAGGTGGACACGGTGTCCAGGAACAGCTCAGCCGCCTGTTTGAAGTCCCTGATGGCCACACAGTACAGCCCCTGGTACACCTTGAGACGGTTCCTCCGGTCCCAGTCACCGCCTTCTTCGATGAGGCTACGGAGTGAAATATCTTTTAACACGCAATTCACAGCTCAACGAAATGTTTACATTGCGCATATCAATACTTTACTGCATTATTACCGCAGCAAATCAGGCACGGCATGCTACCGTGTAACCTAACCAAGCCCGATATTTAGATTAAATCCAATAGAACAACAACTTATAGCATCCCAAGTAGGTCAGTGGGTAAAGATGCTCACTCAAGCTGGATATTGCCGGTTCACACCCGGCTCATGTCATTCGCCTATTTTGACCAGGAGAGCATAGTAATGGTGCACAATTTGCAGAGCGCCGCACGGGTTAAGGTGGGGTAGGTTAAATAGGCACAGCTACTCTAGGCACAACACTAATGAGCGCCTCCTATTGGCTTCCCGAGCACCTACAGGCTGCCAGTAATGTCAAGAAGGACGTGCCTCTCTTCCAATTAGCTCCGAAGCCTGCAGTGTGGGTAAGAGACGGGTAGCACGAACGTGACCAGAATTGGAGGAAACTAATTATACGTCCTCTGCCTCCCCGCGCATGGTGGGAGTCATGACGATGAGCGGAGACGCATCATCACAGTTGACGATTCCAAACAATAACTCAACAGAAGAACTGTCCAAAACTGGAGAGGATTCTCCAGCCTCAGACACAAATTGTTTTGGAGCACAGTCAGGTCTTCATGCTGTGTTTAAATACAAAAACTGACACCGTTAGTACCTTTTTGCTTTTTCTGAGTTGCGTGTAATCAGGTCACTGTCCATGTAGAACAGACCAATCCTGAGCAGATAGAATACAATGTCGAGTCGATGTCCCAAGGCCACAGTTTTGTCATAAGTCTTCCTGAAAGCAGTGAGGGCTCCCTCCTATACGAATACAAGCATTGAACAGGTTGTTAGAACTGCCATGGTTTTTTTTTTTGACACATCCAGTAATTGCAACTTACAGTGTATATTTATTTTGTACGAAACAACATAAACAGCTTTAAACATCGTCCTAGATTTTAAACTTTAGCAAACAATTTCTGTAACCATTAACTTTGAAGAAACGTACCTTATCTCCAATACGAATGAGATACTCGGCTTTGGCCATCATTGCATCTCGAATTTCGCTCTCCCCGAGGTTTTTCTCTGCGTCTTCCAAATCGTCGTCCAAACGTTTCTGCACCTCCTCGTTCGCCTTTTTCATCTTGCTCAGCAGGTCGGTGTCAACCTTCCATTTCAGCTCTTTGCACAAAGCCTCGTAGTACGGTGCCATGTCTACAAAAACATAATTTCAGTAACACGTTAATCAAACATAACCAGTTATTACGGACTGCAACGTAAATCTGAGACCGCTTTCTAATGACCCACGACAGTAACGACTGTTCTTACTAGTTCAATGCTATTTATTGTTGTCGGCCTGGTCACCTAATTCATTCTCGCAATCATCAATATAACAAGCTAACTAAATATTATTCTTCCACAATGTTCCGTGTAAGAATAATATGCCAAATTATAAAACTAAATGGAACAGTTCCACTTACTGTTCTCATCACTACGTTCTAATAGTTTATTTCCAGCCGCAGCCTGCAACTAGGCCACGGCCGTGATAGTGAAGCGAGGCCCGGGAACCATTAAGAGGCCTAGTGACGGTGCAGATCGAAGTACCGGCAGAAACCACTACCGTTCTATTGTACCTTTCACTTGAAACTTACTGTTCTCTTTGACAGCTTCCATGAGCTCCGATACAATTTTTGCATCCTGCCTTTGTCCATCTATCGTGAGCAAAAACTTGAGTTGTGCTATCCTTAAATCTGGGTTTTTGGGTAAACCCTCTTCTTCTAAGTTTTCCAAAGGCATTTTTGGTACGACGACCCTTTCAATGCTAACTGCTGATACTACTTTGCCACGAAACTACAAAACTGCGTCCACTAACAAGTAAAGTACGGTGGCCCCACAGAGCCAATAAATGCAGAAATAGAGCGTTTGCTGAAAAAATGTTTTTGCACAAAAAGAATCTAATGCCACCCTGTGGTTAAAAACAAAACAGTCGCAAACAGTGATGGTACTTGACACTGGTCAAGTCACGACTCAAGTAGTAAGTGTAACACGCTCGATATGTCCATTACCGTGGAGAGTTATTTGGGGTTATTATGTAGTTTAGGCTACAAACAAGATCATCATGTTATTCTATGGCGCCACCACGTAGTAGAAACTAAGAGACATTTAAACACCGAATGATCAACCGTTTTAGATCTGATATCAACAAAGAATACTGAATATAATCCATGTGTGTCGGTCTGGTAATACAAAAACATTTCAGCATGCATTGTAACTGTAATTATAATTATCCGTGGACCACCCAGTTATAAGCGCTAGTTGCTCAACAAATGCCTGATTCTGGAGAAAAATTAATCTTAGTTTCTAAAATGTCTAACAGAGCATAAACTTGTCAAGTCAGCTACCAAATCTAAGCGTTGCGGGAAGCTCTGGGCGTTCAATTATGGACACGCGGTTGAAGCAACTGGTAGGAAAGTTTTAAAACTAAATTAAACTAAACAAATTTTCACTGTTTTGTTTCTGTGTGAAGGATACGTGTCAAAAATACTTGTCTTTTAAATTATTTTATACTGAACGTCCATGTACAAATAATTGTGAGGAAATAACAAAAGAGAGGACGGAGAAAAAAAGGCTTGCAAATTAAATGTATTAAAAATTATTTTTAACTTAATACATCTTTTTATCCTGCGTGTCGTTTCATTGATGTTTTTATTGTCTCCTTTTCAAAAATCAAACCTTACAAAAAGATACTGTAGAATCGCTTGGTAGTTTCTTCTACTATTTTGTAAATTGCTCAAATCTATATTTTTGTTAATAGATCCAACTTTTTTTTTTGTGTCTCAGAATGTTTTTTTTTTGAATAATTAATAATTTAATAAATGTTTATTGTTAGTCTATGAACGCGAGGAATGACGGAATATAATGGAATCTCCATATATTATCTTAAGTGTAAATTTGTTCCTTAACCCAAAATGTGAACCGTGACTCAGCCGTTTTTTTTTTAGATGGTACTGTCATTATAAAAATAGAGTTAAACATTATTTGAACAAACCAAAAAGCACGTAGATACATTCCAGTTACTTATTTACTTGGTTACAATGTTTCTGAATTGATGGTGAATAAATATATTTTATAAAAAATTAACAGTAGAGATAGAACTTTTCACTATGACAGGCATTGTATGACGTCTTTTACTTTTTTAGTGAATAACATATCTATAATAGTTAGTTAACTTTATGGTCTCCTCAATGCAATGTAACTTTCAAATAATTTGGGAAGGTTTATTCTACAAATGTATATATACAAATGGATATACTGTGTTTCCCCACTTGTAGACATTCAGTTGCCTGACGTAATCCGTTCCCTACCAGAGGTCACGGCATTTTCTGATTTAGGGTTCCCCCGGATGCAGCCTGCTTTGACTGGGGGGTGCAGTGAAAATTTCTGGGGGGTATCATGATGGTATATAATATAAACCAGTCAGAAGTGCCTCCTTACCGAGTTGTGCCTCCTTACTCTCCGGACATGTGGTACAAACCCAGATTAATTAGTACACTTGGCCGTTCTAATAGAATACTACAATAACTGGAGATTATTTAGCTCACTAGATGTATACAACTATGACTGGAGTCTCTAGCAATGTTGATCATTTCTCCACCTTTGACACAGCGGACCGGAATTGTAATCTCTGCTGCAGTGGGGGGTGGTGGGGAAATAGCTGTTTGGCTCTAATTTTCAGTTCCTGTTTTTCCTGTCTACAATTGATGAAAAATTTGATTTTGACAAAGTTTTTTTAATCTACGGGGTATTGTAGCAGAGCTTGTTGACTAATTTGATACAGACAGTGATGTCACTCCCTGGAGTCAAAGACAAGAGGTTCCTTCCGCTAGGGTCTTTAGCACAAAGACTTAATTTTTATCATTTACATATATGCGGACAAAATTATCTGTAATCTCCAAAAATGTAATTATGTTAAATTGAAAGGTGACAGACAAATTGCTATGAGTTGATTGAATTTGGTTGTGTGTGTTTTTTTTGTTTTTTTTTTACCAGCTTGTCATTATTTCTAATGGATGGCTAGAATCAGTTATTCACGGGAAGGAAATGGCTAATGAATAGTGTCAGTTCTCATACATTGGCTGATGGAGCCTAGCTTATTCCCTTTGCCTGTGAGTATCCATCATTTCTAAAGTAACCTTTCATTTTAATGGTTTCAATTTCAGATCCGCGGGAAGGCATTATTCTTCATTATTGTCCTAGGCATGGGAGGATCCTTTCAAACGGGATTTCATATCACAGTCATTAGTTCACCCTCACCGGTGAGGGATCTCTTCATTTATTTCACATTTGTGTTTCTGGTGTCCGAAACGTGACGGTTTTTCTAAGAGACAGTTGAAATGCATACAGAGCCCATGGCTTCCCCTGCAGCGATGTTTATTTTACCCTAAGCTTGTGATGTGCTCTTGCAGTACATACAGGACTTCATCAATGCCAGTTGGGTGGCGCGGCACCACGAGCCACCGGGGGCACAGACGGTTACCCTCATCTGGTCCGCCATCGTGTCGTTTTACGCCCTGGGTGGTCTCATCGGGTGCCTGAGCATCAGGAAAGTTAGCAGGAAATTTGGGAGGTGAGGCGCATCCGTGTCTCACGTGCATTCACGTCTCACGTGCACCACCACCAGTCTGAATCATCTGAAAGTACCTATAAAGGCTCACACACATCCCCCTGACTGAAACAAGCCATGATTCATACGGATCATAAACATACCACCATAAACACACCACCTTAATATGAAGAGATAATGATAGAAGGGGTTGAAATAGGTACGTTGTCTCACTGTTCTTGGTTTTAGAAAAAGAGCTATGATGGGGAACAACCTAGTCTCCATCGCAGCGGCAGTGGTCATGTGGTCCAGTAAAAGTGCAGGCTCCTTTGAAATGATCCTGATTGCACGCTTCATGTATGGATTTTCAGCTGGTATGTGCATCAAAAGTTCCGCTTCTGTTGGAATTAATCCGTGAATAATACATGTGTGTGCAACATAATAATACACCTTTTCTCTACTAGGTTATCTCCTGTAGAATTATATGCCAGTAGAACCTGGAATTAGGTTCTGCACTTAGAAAGAAATTATCCGTTTTGTGTCTCTCCAATCCAGCTGGTTAAAATGAATATGATATTTAGGGATTTGCTTGAAAGATGCCACTTCTCTTTGTCCTATAAAAGTTTGATCCCTGTCATGTGATCCACAGGGATTGATTCAAACCTTGGTTAATTGAACCACTCTTTATTTTTGAAGGTCTAGGTTTTAACATCCATGCGATGTATCTGGGGGAGAGCTCAGTCAAGAAGCTTAGAGGGATGATGACCATGACGGTCGCCACCTTCATCTCCTTCGGAAAACTGTCCGGACAACTGGCAGGTCTCAGGTAGTGTGTCGATGTTTACAGTCGTAACAGATCAAATCTGATTGATACGTCTCATTGAAGAAGCGAGGAAGCTGGCTTCAGCAAGTCTCCCTTGAAACTGTACCCTTGACACCTGACTGGATGGGACCAGTCACATCTGTATTTAATGTGTCTGTTTTGGCTCTTCGGAGGGAGTTCCTGGGAGGCGAGCATTTGTGGAACATCCTGCTTGGCTTCTCCACCTGTTTCTCCGCCATTCAGCTGGCACTGCTGCCGTTCTTCCCCGAGGCGCCCCGCCACTTGTTGATGGAACAGGACAACGAGGAGATGTGCAGGAAAGGTACTTTTTTTCAAACGCGAAAAAAAACAATTGGTCCTCAGTACCAGCGTTTTGGCAAATTAATGCAGGCACAAGTTGTCTATGAGCGACAAACGATTTGGAATTCTATCTGCAAAACAATGAAGATTGGAATTGATTTTGTTCTAGTAAGATTCTTATTTAATCAAACCTGTTTGTAGCCAAGAGACTAGATTATGTGAGATTATGTTATTGGTCCAGAGGTTCCGTAGGGCAGTGCTTTTGACTGGCCGTTACGGCTGCCACTTAAGCTTGTCGGTCAAATCAAATCCACTCACTTGACACTAAGTCCTAAAAATGAAGGGTGGCCAGCAGGAGAGGACATAGCGAACATCAGGCCTAAAAGTTCTTGAGAGAGTTTAAGGAAGGCCAATCTAAAGAATTATTCAACCAGTATTCAAACTACCTGGAATAGCGTCTAAGCACACCTCATGAAAAAGAAGTCATAAAAATCCAAAAACCATTGATTAACTGCTAACCCATAATCCACCACCATTGCCACAATTTCCCCTGTAGACCTTTCTCCTGTTGCTGTGGTATGCATTACATGAACTACCATGAAAGATCACTCCTAGACACCTGGAAGATCTAGTTATTTGTATTAGAGCCATGCCATTGACTCATCATCATCTGCCAATTTCAGTGCTTTACAGACGTAGCAGTACCCTCATACCTGGTATCTGCTAGATTCTGAACCATTCAAAATGATCAGGTACGGTGCCTGATTCCTTCAAAAGTGTATGCCCTCTGTTCAAAAATCCTGCAAAAGAGAACCTGATAATCTTTCTAATTATGACCAAATCTAAGTAATTTAAGATCTACTTCTTTGAGAAGTTTCAATCCGGTTTCTGTAAATACCAGAGCAATGAAAGTACTGAGTGACCAATGACATCCTTATGGCCAGTGACCTCTGTACTCTCTTCCTTTGCCTGAACCTTCTGAAAGCCTTTCACACAACTGAGCACAAAATCCTGTTTGAAAGGCTAAGCTGTATTGGTGTCTCCGACAGGCTAATCTCCTAGTTGAACAGTGGCAGACTGGCAGGACTGAAGCTATGCCATTTAGACCAGTTCATCTCTTTAATAGAACCCACATTCTCCAATGGTGTGCCATCAACCCTGGTTTCCCGTCGCATTTCAAATCAATCCCAAGATCCTTCTGTTGACGTTCAAGGCTTTGCATGATCACCTTCCATCCAACTTTTCCATTTTCCCTAACAAACCTTCACCGATGGCTCTGCTCCCAGAACGCGGGTCTACTTGTACCCAGAACTCGCCTTGAAACTGTTGAAAATCGATCTTGTAGCAATGTAATTGATTGTCTTGCAGCCCTTCAGACTCTGTGGGGCCGTGGGGAATTCAAGTCGGAAATTGAGGAGATGAAAGTGGAACAGGCCGCCATGAAGGGAGAGCAGTCCAAGAGCTTTCTGGGATTGCTGCGGGAGAGGAGCGTGCGCTGGCAGCTGGTCACCATGCTGACCATATTGTTTGGTATTCAGTTCAGTGGCGTCAGCGCTGTAAGCATGGCATGGTCACCCGACCCCACCCACCATCAGAAATGACACAGTCCCCACCATACTATGTGCATGCATGTCTCACAGCCTCACCAACGGATGAGCCCAGGAACTCACACACACACATACACACACACAACCAAGCGGACAATAGTGGCCATCAGTCAGGCTTTAATCACTGTGATTTTGAATGATCCAGTCCTGGGTGGTGGGCATGGGTGTAATGAGCTTCTCTGCGTTTACCTCTCCAGGTCAGCATCTTCTCCTTCAACATCTTCCAGCAAGCCGGCATTCCACTGGACAAGATCCGCTACATGACCCTGGGCATCGGAATGTCCGAGGTCCTCTCTTCCATCACATGTGTGAGTTTTTAGATGAAAAATAAGGAGTAATCCTAGGCTATACAAGCAGAGGAACAACAGAAAAACAATTGCCACGCAGACAGGGACTTTTAAATTATTATTTATCTTCTCGTTGTCATAGAACGCGATCTGTGATCTATGATAGCCTCTGAAAACAGCGGCGTTTCTGTGTGTCTCCTTAGGGCCTCCTCATTGAGAAGGTGGGGAGGAGAGCCCTGCTGTGGGGGGGGTTCGGGGCTATGTCAGGGACCTTGGCATTAATCACGCTCACCCTGCATATGAAGGTACGTGCCCTTGACTCCTTCTGCTGTGTTGTGCACGAGTCAGCCGTTTGAGAGAAAGAAACTTTCGCCTCTCCATGAAGACGACCTGCTTGGTTGCTGCTGGTTCCTCTGGTTGGATCAGGCGCTTTCACAAACATCACCAGAACGTGAATCAGTGGGCTGGTAAATCACACTAAATCCCTTTAGTGTGATAGAAACCTCAAAGCTTGGGATAAAAAAAGCATTAAAATTATGTCCCATAATTTGTTAACACATGGATAGGTCACTGTCATTTTAAATTGAATTTGTGGATGTTTCTATACATTATATATATATTAATATAAAGAAAATATAAATATAAAACTACCTTAATTGCACATGGGGCATTTTGCCGATTGGCTAACGTCTTAACCTTCACATCTGATTGTTTTGGGCATGCAACCGGCCTTTATCCAGATGGCTTCATCCATCTTGTTGTCACCCAGGTGTTCGAGACACCTGCTGTGGTTTATTTGCATACTTTGGTCATCAGATAATCCGTTCTCTCATTCACACAAATCCCACACAGCATTCTTTTTTTAGAGTCATTTTCTTAATTCCAGTTTGAATCTCTATATTATTTTAGAACTTTGAGGACTATTAACGGCTAAATATGCGCTAAATTGTCATCATATTAATTTCTGTCCGTTACCTCGTTTAACATTTATAACATTATTTAGTTTAGATTACATTTACGGCCGAGTGCCTTGGCATGGTATCTGTGCTTAGTTTCACCACATTGTACTGTTTTTTATTTATTTCTAGGAACACAGCTATTGGATCCCATACAGCACCGTCTGCTTGATATTTCTGTTTATAATGTTCTTTGGGGGTGGACCGGGTAAGTTCTGATGACTGATGGTACTGACGGTGTTAAGGAAAATGCCTCTTCTGGCGTCATTAAGTAGTCATTGATATTCCTTACACAATATCTCATCGAAATTTGACCAATTATTGTGGCCCATTGAATTGCATTAATTGTATGGTTTTCTATTCATTAAGTATCGCTATCGTATAGAGATGTCTGCATAAAATATAATTAAATACACAACCGATAACTCGTTGTCAGGGAAGTGGTTGCGGGTAGCTGTAGTTAAGCCCAGCTTATGCACAGAAAAGGGATCTCTGGGTGTTCCCCCCCCCACAGCCGGAGTGTTGGCGTCCCTCAATCATGAGGTCTTCATACAGTCGTGCCGACCAGCCGCGGTCAGCCTCCTGGGAGCCATGAAGTGGGTGGGATTTGCTGTGGTGGGACTGGTGTTTCCCTTCCTGCATGTGAGTTCCTGTTGACACGCTCGCCGTGTGGCGCTCATGCACGGGAGGAAGGTCAGAGGGCTTGGAGCCCCTTCCCAGGTTCCATTTGTTTTACGTTACATTGTTAGTGTAAGGTAAAATGCTTTTCATCCACACTCATCAACTCAAGCAGTACTTGGTCAAGGATACAACTAGACGGCTACAAGGCTGCCAGCTTAACCACTACACCACCAACTACCTAATTATTTTCCGAATGCACATCCCTGCCATTCAAAAACAATTACCATGGGATTATGCCCCCCTTTAAGTCTCAACCCAAATCAGGCCCTGTATTTGTGACACAAGCCGATTTGTTGGAATTGACAAAACATGTTTTAGAGCGCATTATCAGCAATCTCTCATTATGCACTTGAAAAATGAGGAGCGGAATTTCACAAGGCCCTCGTTTGAACATCAAACAGAGCAACAGTAATTAAAACCCCATTTTCTGACAGCCTTGTGGGCTATTAGAAATCACTCATTTAGAGGCCTCTCTCATCCACTTTGCGAATTACTGCGGCGCTCTAATTAAAACAGTACATTCGGTACTTCTCAAAAGCCTGCAAAGTGTTTTGTTTTTCGAGTTTTTTTGTTTGCTTTTTTAAACCAGGCACAGAATAGGCTTTCGCTCGCCATCCGTGATGTTGGCCTGGGTATTCTCACCGCTGCACTGACTACTGACTCCATTCAGTGTCCTCCTCCCCTTTCACCTCTCTGACACAGGCCCTCCTGGAGTCCCTCAGCTTTGTGATGTTCGCCTGTGTGTGCCTCTCAGCGGCGCTCTTCGTCTACCTGCTGGTGCCCGAAACCAAGGGCAAAACCCTCCTGGAGATATCCGAGGAGTTCAAGAAGCTGAAGATCCAGGCGTGCCGGCCTCCCGTGGCGGAGGAGGTGATCATGGAGACAAGGCTGTGAAGCGCAATACAACGCCAATCAGAACGTCTGCAGCTGAGAGCCAAACCATCTGTGTACTCGCCATAAATCTGGAGACGGACCGGGTGATCAAAGGCTCTCACCTTGCGGGACAAAGCTAGCCAAACAGTGGCGCTCGACCATCCGGTTTTAACTTCTCCAGTCTTGTTTAGACCCTTAGCAGCTCTTAAAAAACCTTACAAGACCAGGCAAATTGCGCTGCGTTGCACATTAGGCCTCAGCCATAAATGTAGTAATTATTAAACATTTTTTACCCGGAGGCCTTTTTGCTTTGGCTTTTGTGAACATTCATGTTTTTTTTGCATTTGGCCACAGTTAATTTTTTTCCTTTGTCTTTTTAAGGCTTGATTTTAATATGGAATGTTATCGTCACCTGTTTACACCCAGCTTGCCTAGGGTACATCGAATGAGTCAACAAGGACCAATATGTATAAAAAGATAATTCTGTGACATAGACAAGGCGGCTTGTTTGTTGACAGGTTGAAAAAGATGGCAGGCGCGCACCCAGTTATTTTCCTTTAAAACCCAATTGTGCTTCGTCAGAACCTCCGGGATCACTGGAGAAAGGTCTTTGAGAGTCCCCTTATCGGTGCTTTCCAGTTGGCGCCGGCAGAAGTGCTTCCCTCGCAGTCAGACAACATCCCGCGCGCGGTTCGCATTCAACGTGGGAAACCACTGACGTTATCTGGGCCGAAACGAGCCGCAAATATCGACTCCCGGTGCTTGCCGTTATCGGCCAGAAAAATGAATTTACAATGGACTAATTAGGCCGCCCGTCGAAATGTGCAGTTTCTCTTTGTGGACCGGGCCGTCGAGAGTGAGAGCACACATTCTTTAATTATCCGATTCGTCAGGGGAGAGAGTACCGGTTGGGGGGAAACAGAATGCGTGAAGTACGCATATTACTTTGCCATGCAAATAAGTGAGGTTCAAGGTCAAATCAAAGTTTATTACAGATCGTTCAGAATATATGCGAATCTTCTCGCTCCAAGCTCTTGGAAGTCTGTCTGTAAGAAAGGTGTCTGCCTTTGTAAGTCTTTGAGAAAAGGGATGTAGCTCGGATGTTTCTGCACTTCTGCAATTTTCAGGTTTATTTTGAACAATTCCATTAATATAACAATACTAGGAAAGATACATAATATATCTGCCAATCAGTTCGAATGGCGCAGTTGGCCCCGCTCAGTCAGCTTCGGTAAACGTGTCCTATCCCGCTATGTGCCGTGTGTTTGTGTTGTAGTCCCAATATGATTTACATTAAAATGAGGACAGGTCTAATGAATGAGCGAATGAATCCAAAATGCACCAGGCAGATGGGACCACTCACATCCTGTTCCAAGGGGAGGCGCCGTTATTACCTCCTTGGACCATCGGGACTGCCACACGGCAATGCTGTTCGCGACTGCTTTCTGAACCGTGCCAAATAAGTCCGCCATACGGGAGGGCCGTGGAAGATGGCAGGGCAAACGGCATTCGTTGCAATTAGTTTGTACTACATCTTATTTAAGGATTGTATACCATTCTTCCTAATCTTCAGATTAGCATATTCTTCTTCTTTTCATATTAAGATATTGGCCAAGCATGCAGAAGCAACAATTTCAATTGCACGTCCACTTTGCCAAAATATGAAACAAACAAAATCATTGGCAGCTGTTACTATATATATATATATATATCTCTAATCAAGGACTGTAATTGTATGCTTTTGTCCTAGACATCTACCAGAAAAAGTAATAACCAGTAGAGAACTATATGGTTGTTACAGTCATTGTTTGATTAATTCTGTGACTTGTAAATCTCGATATTTTACGCTAGCATAAATTTGAAGTCATTTACATCAATTTGAAACGGCTGATTTAAATTAATATTTTAATTTAGATTGAGTTCGAACGGTGACTCGCGCTCCACGGGCATGGTGTGTTTCTAATTTTATGGCTTTTATACAAGATGAACATGTTTTGTTCTCGTTTGCAGAGGTTTATAATGTCTTTAGTTTCAGGTCACGTCAAGATTTACCAAAAAAAAAATTAACTTAATTAAGGCAGATGCGTGGACGCCTTCTAGCAGTACTCGTCAATTGGGCATGGCGGCCCAGTATCTGTTATTGCACGTTAACCCCTAAACTACTCCATTATTGTACGTCGCTCTGGATACGAGCATCTGCTAAATGACTAAAATGTAAATGTCCAGTGGGAGTCACGCGGAGGATATTTTTTATTGTATAAAAGCTGGAAAATAAGGAAATCGGACCACCTACAAATTTGGAGTCGAATTCCAGTAGTCCCAGCGCATGACTTTGGCATTACTTTGAGGATGTTGTAATGACTGGTTTATATCAGCAGGTGGCCTTCTCAATCCATTATTTTATGCGTTAGAAATCAGACCAGTATGTTTGCTTATTTCGTAGGGGGAAAAAACCATGATGCCAATACAGCAAAACTGGCAGCACGCCAAACAGTTAATCTAGTCTTCTAATCCCTAAATAAATTATCTACTTAATTAATTATTTTTCCAAAAATAGGTTTTACAATTTATTTCCTTCTCTGACCGTTATTCTGTTAAGATGCTATTGATACACTTTTGAATATCTGTTACCTAAGCAAGATTTTTATATACTATATTCATCTTGTGGAGCAAGTTCTTATAAGCAGCAAATAATGTGCTATGACTCGCACAAATCCCAGTCACAAAAAATCAGCTGTAGCACCCCGCACACGCACACAGAGACTATGACATCAGATCACGTATTGCTTAAATTTAAACCATTTAAATTAAACCAGGTTCGTTTTGTTCTGCAAGAGAAAAGTCTTCGGATTGTGTGTAGGCAGCACCGTCCCACAACACCTTAAAGGCATAGACGCTTAATTATTCACAACGCTCTTCTCAATTCACTGGGAGGAAGGTAAACGTGAAGGAAGGACTCACCTCCAGCATTAGTTTAGCCCGACCTCTGAAGTCAGCTCTTCGTTTTCTCATAGGATGTAGAAGACAGAATTAAACTCTTTCTCTTCCAATATAACGTGTCGTCATTATGCTGAGCTGTGAAATATGCCATACGCAGGTGGGGCAGACATCAGCCGAGAACGGATTCAATTAATTCCTTATCGATCCGGCACGCCTCGGCTTCTTACGAAAATCTTTAACTTTTTTCACTTAGTTTCACTGACGGCTCTGTCGTCCATTCACCGTCAATTTAATCGACGACTACAAACTCCGAATTTGCTCCGGACTGAATTCGTTGTTTTCTGTCGTCAATTTGTTGACGTGTGTGAAGTGATAGGAATGCCCCCCATCTTATTAAAATAAAATAAACCCCGAAAACCAACACCCCAGAGACCTGTGGGGTGAACCCTGGGCCTGTGTTTTCCCTCTCTGTCATTCTTATTTAGTACAGCTCCATAGTGCAGGTGTCACCTACTTCCATTTTGTTGAAATTATGGCCAGAATAATTACAGGATCTTTACAGGACAAAAATTTAAACCGTAAAAATTGCTAGACTGTGGAAGGAAACGGCCACAGGAGCAGATGAGCAGGGCATTGGGATAATTGGGGGGGGGGCGGGGGGGGGGTGGTTTCGGTTACATCTTGTGAAAATAGTCAACCAAATACCTTCCTGGGTTTCTATTAATAAGGCTATACAAGATCTGTATCATTTAAATTCAAGGCCATCGTGGTCTACAACAACATTTTGCATGTACTTTTATTAATAGCGCAGATGGGTGACGGTCTGCTTAACCACATTTTGAACGACGCATCATGAACAGGAACTAAACACCATGGCAGATTACTTACACAAAGCACTAAATCTAATGAGAGCCAGGCGGCCCTGAAAATGGGGAAAATGTGTCCAGAAATTAGAACATGGAAGACATTGTGTGCCTCATTTACTGCTGAAGGCTAAAGTGGTCCATCCATCATAAGACGTGCTGCGAAAAAGGAGAACAAAGAGGAAGGGTACCACGGTAACACGGCCTGCGTCCCCCCCCCTCCCCCCCCGGGCCTCCTCTCAACGACATGAAAGGGCTATTGGACAAAACCAAATACGACCAATGCAAACAGAACGCAATGTTTGAAACAATGTCGTTTTTAAAAATTAAGCGTTTGTTAGTGTCATTCCTTGCGGTTGTCAGTTGAATTGTTTTCCGTTGTAGGGCCCATGGTGTTTGTGTTTTTGTGCAATGTGTGTTCAATGCACAGATAGCCGATTGTGTCTGGAGGGCGTTTGCTCTTGTTTTTGTCTATGCAAGGCATGCAGGCTCTAAAAAAAAGTTGAAAATCCATGGCTTAGCCAGCTGTCCAACAGGATGAGGGACATGGAAAACACAAGATGATCACTGACCAAAAGCCTGCAGGAGAAAGACCAGCAAATAGCTTCAGTGTGATGGTGTTACTTTAAGGGTTGACTGAACTATCTGGGCCAAAAATAATGCTAAATTAGACCAGTCAAATGGTTGCTGTAATAATGCATTCAGTTCGGAACTGATGCTGCACAAATAGGCCATTGTGGGTACGCTTCAAGGGCGTTTTACAGCATGTCTGGCAACCAAAATAAAGAATATAATATTCATGTGTGTGCGTATGTACACACACACACACACACATACATATATATATATATAAGAAGTATGAAACATGCTTTTGTGTAAGCGGTGCGGGTTTATTTTTTGCACCTCTAATCTCCATGGTTACGGTGGGCTGCGGCCAGCTGAGAGAGGTCTGGGGGCAGGTAGTCGCGCAACGCAATACAGGTGGTGCACAGATGGGCCCCCCTGGGGACTCCAGCTCGATATTGTCATTAGTTACCGCAGGGCAGCCGGGTACATGACATCCATCTGAACCAGATGGACCTCTTGGCACCGAAGGATTAAAAAAACCCCAGTGTGCCACTTCCATCCACTTTAATGCCACAGATTATTATGTGCAATTATACCCAATTAAAATGTTTTCAGATGATATGCACACATAAAGTTAAATTACCATGTGGTTCCTTAACCATTACATAATTAATGTTACTGATATTTACAGTACTGGTTCCCTTTCGTATGAAGTTTAATAAATCAATCAGTGTTCAGATCTGAACCAGTGGTTTTATTCAGAATCAGTTGGGGATTCAAAGTTTAGGCTTCGAGGGCCAAAGTGCATTCTCAGCAATGAGCCTTGGGCCAAAATAACAACAGCTTGAATGATTACCGTTTCACTAATGCACCCCTTCAGCCTTCAGTGGGCTTAACCAATACTGCGCAGCTGCAGTTCCTGCGCTAGAAGATTAAGATGTATGACACATGCATTGCTTATAATGTCTGGTCGGAGGTTTGGGGATCCGGGTTTGATTCCCAGTCCTGTGTGCCGAAACACGCTGGTTACACCAGTGCCTTGAATGGTCGCCCTGGGTATTTAGAGAGGGAGAGCGTAGCGGAGGTGGTTGAGAATGGGTCACAGCTTAGCAAGCGAGACTTGAAGAACAAGATCAAGGTAGTAGGCCAACTTAAACAGTGGGAGCGTTCATAGCTGTATTACAGTAAGACATGGAGGAAGTGTTACTTTTTGCTGAGAAGATTTTAAGATATTATATTACCCTTCCTTACCCTATAATGAAAGAATAGCACGCACACAACTCTCTAAATCTTAACATTTCTTGCAGCAAATTATTATTATTATTTTTTTCATGAACAGAAATGATATATAAAAAAAGAAAACGCTGTTAAATACAGAAATGTGAAGTGCAAGTAGCCGGTCGCTAAAGTTTAGTTTGGTCCCAACCCAAGCGTGTTTACTTTTTCCTGCTGGAATGAGCCGGAGAATGACGTCACAGCCATCCCCCTCACCAGCTAGCTAATTATACAGCCGGCATCGTTTTCCGCATTTCATATTAAAGCCAGCTTTTTTCGCCTTCAGAGTCCGCTGTGCCTTGTCGAGACTGCCGAACACGCCACTGTGAAAGACTCTCAGGAAATCGAATGTTGAATGCCAATCCATCCATCCCCTATATATTGTAACCAGATAAAGACGAAATCCTTAATTGAACTTGTTTTCATTGTTGACCCATGTATAGAAGAGTTATTGGTTGGCATTATTTTAATTTACATTAGCGTAATGCAGGCATTAGATATCCAAAACTTAAGGAACGCTCCAATACTGATACTGGAATGATAATTTATTATTATAACCAATAATATCTGAGCCAGCATCCACGTTTTAAAGCTAGCGTCAACTTGTGACACTATGAAGGAAGAATCCATTTTTTTTCCTTCAGCCTCTTTAGAATGGGTTGTGTGGCCTGTGCTCTTCAGGGTGGTTTGTGCTTCTGTCTCTCGGCAGGGGCTGCAAGAACCGCCCTTCTCAATCCACACTGCGCTAATGGAAACGGTAAGTCGCTGAAAGCAGAATGAAAGAACGAAAGAATAATTTTTACACGTGCACGTGTGTGAGAAAAACAAGAGGGCGGTGTGATTTCACACCTGCAACCCTCGCGTTTTTCTTACACACGCGCACGTGTAAAAATGATTCTTATTCTTCCGTGCTCAGACAGGATGTACGCAGAGGTTCCTCCATGCATGCAAGAGAAGGGTGAGTAGTGAGGGGACCAGTAGATGGCCTTAAACCTGCAAAAGAGGCTGGGAGTCACACAAAAAAACTAAATGGATTAGATCAGAAAAGATTTACCGGAAAGTAGTGCAAATGGTCCCCTTCGAAACGAGCGAAGATGGGAAACAATCTTCGGAGGAAATCCCCAGGTATGGGCTATTTTAGAAAACTAAATCAGATACGCACTCTGTGATCGGTGCACTAAGTAACACGGTGAGGGATTACACGAAAAAAGCTTCATTTACCCCACTGAGGCCAACACGTTGTTTGAAGGAAACAAAGCTGGTTAAGTAGCTGGGCGGATCTCATCTGTGGTACCACACGTCACCGGGCAAGTCAGCGCCACCCGTTCCTGTCACGCGTCCGTCATTCACAAACCCCTGCTCCTCCATTCGGGGACCGATAACACTCCGGCGTTCCTCGTTTGTAAATAATTGAATCACGCTATTTTAGTCCATCTGCCCTGAGCTGTGATTTGGGGCTCCAGGCTCCGAAGGGCCGATAATTACGGCTTTCAGCGACTTCCAACGGGTCTCGAAAAAGCTCCACTTTTCTGCCATCAGGGAACAAATGATTGTTGTACAGTTCCAGAACACGGCACTATAAATGTTAAAATTATAGATCTTAAATATAGATCCTCATTACAAAACTAAAAATATTTATACATTTTAATTACAGCCTTAAGATTTAAGAAGGCTCAGAATTGAGTCATCAAATGATCTGTTCTATGTTTGGCTTGAATTATAAAAAACAAAATGGCAGGCGTTGGAATGATTCTGTACGAAGTGTTTTTCCCATAATACATCATTGATTTGGCTTCTGTGTAATAGGAGCTGATGTCATCTTCAACCCTATTTACATAAGGGACGACACAACAATTGTCTATTGCCGTGACAGCTCGTTTGTCATTTAATGTTCTACCCACAGATGCACTGTGGTTAGCATCACATCGGTTAACCACAGTTACAGGACACTGAACTGTAAGCATTCACACCTTTCGTGAGATTACAGTGGCTAAAAAGGCTGCAAGAGTATAGCTGTAAGATGTTTTTCCATCGGATGCTGTGATCATAACAGCCGACACACAAACACTGCAGGAAAACACTTAAAGAATATTTTAAGATTTGTTTTACAAGAGCAGTTAATTTTTATATTTGCTGTGTGTTCGTGTATAAAATTACTGTGATTTGGTTTTAACAAGATTCTTGCGAGCCTTTGGAAAAGCACATGTTCTCATGACAGAGAACAAGCATTTTCTCAAATAAACCAATTAACAAAACGGGGTCGAAATTCATACTTGTCAATATGTAGGATATCTTTTATTAAATATAATTAAAAATGCACGCTTGCTCAACACCAGTGGGCCTGCTTAACCACATTTTGAACGATGCATCATGAACAGGAACTGTGGGCCTAATTATCAACCTGCGTCTTACTCTTCCGTTTTCAAAAAGAGTGGATATTTTATGCAGTAGGGGCACAGCCTTACACATACAAGACAAAAACCAATAACCAGCATCCTTGGGGCATTGTACCAGGAACAGATTTCAGAAATGTTTCTGCTTACAAGAGTGTTGAGGCTATGTATAGAAGTATGAAACGCATGAAATGTAGTTCAAGACGGAAACACTTTTTAAAAAATGTTTCTTTTTATCACAGTAAAGGTGTGCAGGTCAAAAATAATCAGATTTTGTAATGGTCTCTGGTAGTAAAAATGTATGCAACGTTGGCATTACAGAAGCGGGTTCATGACCCAAATAGATGGAAAAATATAACCAGAGTGTTCCATGCTCTCTTTAGTAACCGGCTGTCATTCAGTCACCCTCAGCTACGCACACTCTGAAACCATGCTGGACCAAAATTGAATTTATTTACTCTCCAGAAATATTACCTCATTCCGGACTCCATGTTGAAATCCATGTCTCGGCTGTTCATATCACCGTTTGCCCCAGAGGATGTTTCACGACACACAATTACGAGTGGTCATTTAAAAGGAAGACACTGGCTGAAGAGCACGCGCGACGTCAGCGTACCTCCCCGTACCTCCCCGTTCCTAAGAGAACGCAAAGCATTCACCAGCACAGTGGCAAGTCTGTCCCAGGTCAAAAGACGCCTTGACTAGCCCTGAACAATGCTTCTTCAGTGCTGTGAGGAGCCTCAGAGGGTGGATTGAGTTTCCCGATGTTTGGTAATGCATCTTCGTTAAAGCAGCAGGAGTCTTGGTTTAATGACTCCTCGCGATCCACGAGCCCGGCGCGCCTGGAACATTGGTAAATCGGTCGATGCATCTTAAAAGGAGAGGTTCTCCGGGAAAGGAACAGGTCGTTTTAGAAACCGGCTTGATGGCAAACCTTTTTATCCTCAAAGAACAAAAAGAACAAAAAAGAACAAAAAAAGTTATCGGTGACTTAAATGGCTATTCAAACACCCTCTTTCCTCATTGCAGGTATTCAACTCGAGTACAATGATCTTTTTTTAAATAAATTCGGAATCGCCAATTACTTTTCCCATTTTCCTCCCCAATTTGGAACTAGCAATCACGCTAATGCATCTTACTGACTCCATTACTGAACGTGACACTTAAGAGGATCAAACTGAACCTTTTTATGAAAGATTTTTAAAAATATATTTTTGCGAAGCAGAGGTAGGTTCCTAAGCTTCCAACTAGATCCCAAATATAAGGCTGGATATTAACTCAAGCAATTCGGATTAAGTGTTTTCCCAATTTGGGAATTTGAATCTAAAAGCACCTGTACCCATCAGTACCCTCACTCACTCAAACTGTACCCTGCTGCCCAGATTAAAAGGGAAAGGCACTTCCACCGGAACAATGGACCCAGAAAGCACTGAGAAAAACCACGATGCCAATCAGACACGGTCGTTGTCACGAATAACGACGCTCGCCTGTGTGTGACAAGCATCATCCCACTTACACACCTTCTCTCTTCTGCAAATAGCAACACATTCAGGTTATTCTGATTATTATTACTGGCTAACCACCAACCACAGCGTGGCACCAGTAATCAGCGTCAATGAATTAAATTTTACAACCTGCATCAATTGGAAAAAGAACAGCCAACTGCCTTCTCTTTACGTCACCTAAATACACAGTGTTTTCAGTGTATTCCTAATGGAAACTAAGTCAACAGATTGCTCCCCAATGTGAAAGCAGCAGCATGGCAAAAACGTGGTCAGAAGCAACCAAACGAATTTGAAACCAAGAAGGTCAAAATTAGTTCCATCTGTGAAATCCTCGTGGATAAAATGAGAGCTAGATCAATAGCAGAACTGGTGAAATGATAAAGGTCAGAGAGCTCTATATAAAAGGTCATTTCATCCCAGAAAAGAATCCAAGCCAATGCTTAAAATTCACAAAACACAGCATAGCAATGTCAGACTAGGCTGCAAGACATTTATTTCACAGTGGTTGCTGTGGTTTTGTGCATGTAGACATGGAGTTCTTTATAAAGACAAACGGTTCTCTATAAATACATTTAAAAATCGGTTTAATATTTATAAAACAGAGTTAAGGAATCAGCAGATTTCAATAATTGTAATCGAAATTCTCTTTTAATTTCAATGCAAGACATGGTTGGCAAATAAAACATGCATGTGTTTCTATTACTATTTCATATGATACATAAATGGAGCTATGAATACAAAATATAAAAATATGTGGGACCTCATTTACATATTTACATAAAACATCCTTAACTTAACTAATTTTCTTTATATACATTTAATAGATATTTTAATTCAATGTTAAACACCTTAGAGCCATGTTGCATAAGAAAGCTTAACTATACCGAACTTGACAGCGCCTGAGCGAGAAAACAAATATTACAGGTTTACGTCAGTCTTGATAAGCGTTGGCTGCAAAGTAGAGGGCAAAGGCAGAAGTACTAAAGCATGACGTTTAGGATTAAAAACCGAAACGGCCAATGGAAAGCATGCAAAAGGTTTGTGCTGTCGACGGTTAACCCAATGCGCACCAACTCACTGTGAACCTTACGATACCAAAAGCGTTTTCCGAGTCGCGACTTGACTATGAGCAGCTCACACTCCCAGCAGTGTTCACTAAGCACCGCCACGAAGGCGGGAAGCAGGGGTCGCCCGCCGCGGCGCTAAGAAATGTTGCAGTTCTTGCTTTTCCTGCGCTTGCTGGTGAGCAGCTGACCGCGATTGCCCAGCTGGGCGGGGCCCACCAGCCCTGGTGAGCTGTACTTGTGTAGCAGCTCCTCCCCTGTCAGATAGCGCAGCTGGACGGGCCGGGGGATGGGCTCGCCCAGGAAGTAGCCCTCGTCGTCCGACTCCGAGGACGACGAGCAGGTGGAGCACCAGTCGTCCGGGTCTTCGCCGTAGTCGTCCCAAGCCAGGGGCTCGAGGCGGCGGCTGGTCGGGTTCTGCAGGGTGAGATCCGAGGTGGTGCGCGGACACTGGCGAAAGGGGCCCTGCCGGTGCCTGCCGCCCCCGAATGGGTCCCCGGCTGCCCGGAGCGGCCCAAAGTGGTCGTAGTCTTCGCGGAACCGCATCTGGGACCTCTCCTGGGCGGGGGCGCGCCGCTCGGCCGCGAGGTGCAGGGCGTTCTCTGAACGGGAGCGGCGGGACCTCTGGGAGCGGCGGTGGTGGTGGTGGTGCCGCCTCCGCCGGGCTTCCTCCTGGCCCCCGGCGCGCCTCTGGGTCCTCTCGCTCATGGGGGGCAGCCGTGCATTGTTGGCGCTGCTCACCAGGCTGAGGCGGTCCTCCTCCTGGAAGGCAAAGCCCTGGGGCAGCCGGGCCAGGCCTGGGGACTCCCGGTAGGGCAGGGGGTATTGGTGCTGGACATTCGGTTCCAGGTCACCATAGGGCTGGACGGAGGTCAGACTCCGCAGAGACTCCGTGCTCCGAAACTGGACCGAGGAGTTAAGGGTCCCTACATTGCTCTTCTCTGACACGTTCATGCCAGAGTCCTTGCTCAAGTCCGGCATAGAAAATCTGGACAAGTGCTCCTGTCGTTTAGCTCCTCCGTCCGCCGAGGTCCCTGCATAACACAGACACATCTATATTATTACCAGGTCTCTAGCTACAGGGTCAGTTACTTCTTATTTGAAATGTGCGATAGTTCAGTCTCTTCTAAAGAAAGTGAACCCAGACACAATCATACTACTTAACTACAGTCTAATACAGACCAATCTCAAAGTCAAAATTCCAGTCTGGCTTTCGTTCTAAGCACAGCACTGAAACTGCCCCTCTTTGAAGTAACCAATGACCTTCTTATGAACGCAGACGCTGGCGAGGGTTCTGTCCTTTAGTTCTATTAGACCTCAGTGTGGCTTTCGATACTGTTGAACACCGACTTAGAAACACAGACATAGAAACTGGGCAAATTGGGACACAAAACGGGGCACACAATTTTCAGTCTCTTTTGATCATTTTGTGTCTCCCTCAGCTCCAAATAATTGTGGGGTCCCTCAAGGGTCAATTTTAGGGCCAATTTGTTTTTCTAAGCATAAAATCACTTTTCACTTTTACACAGATGACACGTAGCTTTTCTGTCGACATTAAAATGAATTCAAATGCACAATTAGTGTCGCGGTAGAAGCGAAGGGTAGTCTTGATTGGGTCTCAGGGAAACAACCCTCCAAGCCCTGAAAGGAACACTGTCACCATCACTATAGCAGCTGATTTACCACAAACTTTATGCATGCCACAATCTTTGCGTCTGTATTAGTTTCCAATTGCTTTTAGAATTAATTAAAATATTTTATTATTTGAATAGGGATAGCCGTACCCATTAAATCACTGAGCTTTTAACCGCCTGCAAAACTGAACCGTATTTCAGGTCCAATAATAAAGCCCTTCTGACTGTTCCAGGCTCAAAGCTAAAACCCAAGGAGAGCATTTACAGGGACAGCTGTAATATTCTGCTCTTTGACCAAAGCTATGCACGTATTGAGAAATCCCTGGAGCACAGAATAGAAAACGATCCAAAAATGTCCACTACAACAATAGCAAACGGAGACGAATCACTCCAATACTTTGGTACAGTATTGCCAGCTCTTTTACCGGAGTCAAAGAACGGATATTGTTACTTTAATTTAAAACAGCAGCTAAGATAATTCACTCTCGTACAGGCCATCTCTCA
>JAOVYW010000101.1:3046271-3062924 GCA_025775045.1 Hiodon tergisus
AAAATACAGAGCTTTTAGAGGGATCTTTTTTCTTTTTCTTTTTGTGGCTAATCCGGCACAGTCGGGGGTTTAAACGGGAAGCGAAAGGCAGATTTCAGCAGGAAGAACGAGCACTCGGGCCAGCCCGAACAAGGCTGTAAACCACCACCAAAGTATCACAATGCCGACGGATAATCTCCCTCCATGGGCTGCATAATAAAACACACTGCGCGGTATTAAATTATTGCTGTGATTCAAGGCTTCCGCAGCTGATAAAAAAGTTTCTGGACTGGCAGGTCACAACCGCTGCAGCAGCACGACAACGCTGATATTATTTTATCTCCATCCCGGAGAATGTGGACTGCCTTAAACCCCATTCCAACGACGCATGCTAGACTCCGTATCTCGCGGCGTCTCATAAATAACTGCCGTTCAAATTCCTGGTGCTTGGTGACAGTAGCGAATAGAGAGCGGCTGCAGTTTTAACATTTTCACCTGTTGACGGTAATGGGTATTTGAGATGTTTCTGCCATGATATTCGCACAAGTCTACAATGTGTTTGCTCCTTCCTTTCATTGTTTGTGAAGCTTATGTGAAACGTATAAAAATGTTGCACAAACTATTTTCTTTCTGTTGAATCATGTTTTTGGTTATATTTAACAAGAGTATGAATAAATATGGACGGTCATCTGTGTCCTGTCAAGGCAATATGAAGAATCAATGCCCACAAACCTTTTACGTTTTAAACTTTGAAAAAGCTTCACAATAATTTCCCCCAGCGATTTAAGATTTAATTCAAGCACTATTGAAACTATGAATTCTTGTTACACAAATATTTTAGACAAATAGCAAATGATGCAGATGAGAATTAACAACCAGACTTATTAAACCTAAACGTGTGTTCCACTAAAACTCCCAAATGCTCTCCACACATTCTCCTCGGTCCCTTACATCAGACGTGTTCACCTCTGAAGAAACACAATCAGGCAGTCATACAAGGAGAGAGTCAAAGGGATTTTTCCGAGACAGAGACTAACGCCCTCTGGGCAGAAATTCAGATTCTGGCTTTGTTCCCTGGGCTGAATTGTACTGATCCACACGGTTTCCCATGACCCCTGCTAAAGCTGTGCTTCGGCAGCACCTGTTTCAGCTCTGTTGGCTCACAGCATTCCTGAGGAAGGACACAGGTTGAGCATAACTCCAGAATCCTCAGGAACGGCCTTACGCGGCCCGTGGTCAACAAGAATTGCAGACCAGGATCAAAACAATAACAAACAGAGAGCGGGCTGGAGATTACCTCAGGACTCCTGAGTGTCTGTGAAAAGGAGGGAAAACCTTTCCTCATTCCTACTGCAAATACAACATTAAACCAAATATCAGCAGAATGTAGATAAAACACAATATACAACTGATCAGTCCATAAGTATATATTGGAACTGATAAAAAATCTTTGTAGTCTGGCCTCACAAGAGCTAAAATTCTGCATATTCAAATGCAACGGTAGTGTATTTTAAACAGGCCTACTTTGGGGCACCTGTGTGAAGCGGCCAGACAGTTTCCATAGTTCAAGCAGAACAATCCTCCGCGAAGCTCCGGGCAGGATGACAATATGAATCCGCCGGCGTTTGCTGTTGTCAGGGCTCAGAGGAGACTTGAGGGGTTCTCCACACCATTAATTACTCTTTCATCTCCTTTCAAGTTTGCCTTTCTTTATGCCTAATCTCCCTCCCACCATCAGTCCACCGGCTGACTTAAATGGGCCCTTTTAAGTGATGTCTGGTTGGTGCCCCGGGGGTTGGGAGCTAACTAGGTGGTATGCTCAAGCGGGCCGGTTCTCACAGAGAACTGGGGGTAACCTATGACCAGCGGGAGTGTCTGCTGGAATGTTCAGGGCCAATATGGGCCAATACTCACACTTCCAGGTTTGTTGCTTCCGGGAATGGCCGCCACAGGGTAATCCGACTTCCGGTAACAGCAATGGCTGAGGCTTTTTGCAGTGTGCCTCAGTGCAGTAATTCAAAACAATTTTTATGTACTACCTCAAAAGCAGTCTGCGTTTTAGAGATCTATTGCTCGGGAATAGATGTGCCAGCCCCAAAGACCATGGACTTAAAGGATGTCTCGACTAGTTTGGAAACTAGCGTCAAGTTCCAAAACTAAGTGGCACACCCCCCTGCCGGTAAGCGTCTGTGTTTATGTGTGTGTTTTTACTTTTTACCGTAAGGTTTAGATAAGCTGTGATGTGATATGCAATACTCAGAACTAATGTGGTTAATAGATTTTTCTTACGAACTGTCCAAAACAATTCACAACTAGCCGCTAGCGTGTTAACACTATGTCTCCCCTATTTGACACACCCAGGTCAGGTCATAAAGCACTGTACTAAGAAGCACATGAGTAGAATTAGGTGTGTAAAATAAAGGAGACATACAAAATCTGAAGTCTTGGTTTACTTCAGGAGTCAGAACCTGGACCAAGGAAACATTAAATACAAGGTGCAGTACTCTGATGTTTTCATTATGAACTTGAAAAGTAGTACGATCAATTGTATATTGCGTTTTTATCTACGTTCTGCTGATATTTGGTTAAATGTTGTATTTGCAGTAGGAACTAGGAAAGACTAAATCATTTTGGAAGATTAAAGGTTTTTCCCTCCTTTTCACAGACACTCAGGAGTCCTGAGGTAATCTCTTGTTGTTGTTTTGATCCTGGTCTGTAATATGGTCCAGCTATTCTTGTTGACCACGGGACGTTATTTTGTAGTTCATAATGAAAACACCAGAGTATGGCAATAATATACATATCTTCTAGTTCTATGATAAGGTAATAATGTATTTGAGTGTTTTTTTTTTAACTTACCCTAATGATATGATTCTCATTTTTGTTGGTGCATTGGATGAGGCCTTGGAACACATCGCAGAGTTGGAGGCTAGGCTGAAGAAAATTTCACTGGAGTCACCAACTATATTTAGTAGGTTTTGTGTGTCTGATCACACAATCCGCCACTACACCAGGTTTCCCTCACAGGAAGGGAGGGACGGCCACAGTAAGCAGAACCATCATCACTTGGGCAGATTATCTGTACTTTGTCTTAGGCTCGGTTCCCATTTGGATGTCAAGGGAACAAATTGGCTCCTCCATGCCTTAGAAATTCAGGTTATTCAGTCCAAAATTGCAAGTCATCCTGGACTGTACAGAAATTCGCTTTGAGAGTCCCACATCTCTGACGCTCCACTCTGAGATTTTCTCCAACTACAAGAGCACCACAATATCTAAAGGTCTGGTTAGGGTTGCTCCATGTGGTGCAGTGACTTTCACCTCCACCTTTACACAGGTTCAGTCTCTGACAAGGAGATTACAATAAAGTCTGGCATTTTGGACCTGCTTGAACCTGGAGAGTAATGGCAGACAAAGGTGCGATTATTCCACCTTTCAAACGTGAGATGCCAAAAAGCAAAAAGGACTGTGAACAAACAGGCAATTACACGGCTCAGAATTCTGGTGGAAAGAGTGATTTGAAGGGTTAAAGAAAACCACATCTGGGATTCTGCTATACCACTCAGCTTGTCAGGAACAATTGATCAGATCTGGCATAATCGCTGTTTTATGGTCAATTACCAGGGACCAATGTTTTGTGAGCAGTGAATGATTGCCTTTTTCCCCCACAAATCTTATTTTATTATTATTTGTGCACTTTTGACTTAAAACAACTCACAGTTTGTTAGAATACATTTAAGATTTCCATTCCTTAACAGTTATGTTTTGTTACATTTTGTTCAGTTAGTTTTAGAATTTAGAACATTAATCATTTTGCCTCATGACTTATCTTCTAAAGCATTTTCAGGTTTTCTTTAGATTGTGAGATTCTTTACTTTGTATCACCATTTTACAGGTTTGTCAAGTAATCTATGCATTACTCTGGGTTCAGAGATGGGTTGCTACTTATTTAACAAACAAAAATGTCTACATAGTTTACTAAAAATAATTAGACAGATTCAATGGAAAACTTTGGAAATCCATTATCCCAGTATACACACCATGCATGCTTTTCAAACAATTTCAACCTTTTGAAGTCATTTTAGAAGTATTAGAAAATAATAATGTAATGTTTTGATATTTTCTTTGAAAGTAAGATGCAATCGTAAAGCTGCGTCCCACTCTTCGCGGCTTTGAAAATGATTTTTGTTCAATAATGCTTTTCTCTTATTCCACAGTTACGACGCTTGGATTTCTGTTCAATCTGTCATGTAACTGTCTATCCAGCACGCACTGCAGGTAGGACAGGAGGGATGCTTTATACACAGTACACACAATGCGAAAGATGCTTCTAATATCCGATCCTGGGGTAAAAAGGGGACAGTACAGCATACTTTTGACCTCAATCCAATGAATGAAAACAAGATTGACTTACCGCCAGACACAGGCCAAATAAAAGTGTTGTTTCGTAAAGGTCTATGTGTCAATCCACAATGATCCACATTTCACTACATTAAGAAGTACGAGAATACAGGCACAGTTTGTGAGGTAAGCATTCTGACTTCCACAAACGCACAAGCGGACCACGACCCTGTGCAGACACCGGCAGAAGAAGACGGAGCGTAACGGGAAGAAAATGTTTAAAACGATGCAGAAAACACAGCTGTCAATCAACCTTGTGCGATGTCAAACCAGGATGTCAGATGTCAGACGGGCAATACCCCCATTCCACTTACACGCACCAGTCCAACTCTTTGTATCACCTTTAAAAAAAACCCAACATGAAACCCTAAACGATCAATAAAACTGCAAATAAAAAGGTCAATTCACGTTATACGTCATTCAGACAATACACCCGAAACATTTCAGAACATCACTGGACATACCACCATTTGAATCAAAATGACCAATGAAGCGGGGTGCTGGATCCTCTTAGGGTGGCTTTAAAGCAACTCAAGTGGTTTTAAAATGAAAGGTCACGCAGAACCCTCTCATGGACTCAGCACACGCATCAGGCCGGGGCTTCCTCGCCCCTGCCACAGGAAGACGTGTGACGACTGTCACGGGAACCAAGCCAGTCAATGACATCATCGCCAGTTGCCACCACGGGGACTGCTTAACAGGATTAGCGGCCTTATGTAACCTGTTGGTCTCAGTGTAGAAAAAAAAAACATTGTCTTTGTTGGTAAACATCACAATGAAAGGATGCAGGATTCACAAGTCAACCCCTGGATTCTGGATGTCTAATGATGCTTGAAAGCTGTGGATATCATAAGTGTATATAAATGTTCTCTTTTTTTCTTTTTCTTTTGGACTGTATTCAAAAAATGAGATTGAATCGACCTGGGCTACATTTTCAATACAAGCAGAATTTTTCTTAACAACAATAACCACGAATAAAACAAAAATCATTCAGCTATCGGAGAATAACACTTACTTTTAACTGATTTATATGGTGTAACTAAACATCACTTTTAACATCTAGAAGAAATTCCGTATTTCTTAAACGGAGAGCCAGGTTTCTTTACTTAATCGCCTGTCCCCGGCCCCTGTGATGGACTGGTGTTCCCTGCCTCACGTCCCGTGCTAGCCGGGATAAGCTCACCGGCACCCTGCGGTGCTTCGCGGTGAGAATGACCGCATGGAAAACTGGACTTGAATCATAAGATCTGGTCTTTTCTCAGTAGAAAATGAGTAGAAAATATCCAGGCAAAGCACTAATGGAGTTGGTAACAGTTAACCGACCAGGTGAAGAGATTCATTTAAAAAGATTTGATAACCAAAATCAAATAGCTTGTGTCACGGGGAAATCCCCATCACCCAAATAAGAGATTCACGGGTCGTATTAAATACAAATCTGGATAATGTTTTCAGATGTTAACCACTTTCTTTCTTTTTTGCCAAGTTCTGGTGTAACTAACTCTTCGAACTACTATATAAAATATGGGTAAAGTAGGCAATCGTTTTCCGTCAGGCAAAACGACACATTCTGTTTACATCTGACACCAGAGTGATCTGTTCTTGCAATTGAAGTCTATGATATTTCCATATATATGAATTTCTTTTACGAAGTTGCGAACTTCTTTATGTAAGTAACTTTTTAGTAAAGTAAACTATACCTTTCTTAAGGGTAGCTTAAACAGTGTGAAGTAACTTCCAGTTTTGTAAACTGTATTTTCAGAGTATCTTCCCTTGAAAACAACGTTTATATTACATTTATTTGTAAACCAGTCAGTTTTTGAGTTAAGTTTTTCACTGTAGTTATATTTACACTTTGTAAATATTTGGTACTTTGTACCATCTTTGTTCTTGTTGTGACCCAAGTATTTAACTAGTACAACAATAACATCCTATTGTATTTTGGAATTTCTCATTCTGTGAAAACTGAAAATAAACATTAAACAACAATCAAGGAAAAACTAAAGAATTGTCGACAAAATTTTATTTAAGCGGGAAAAAAGCAACACACGTCACATAGATCTTATTCCGTTAATACAAATGTCCGAGGCAGTTTTTTTTTTCAAGACTGACTGTCTCGTGGTTTTAAGGTGCGATGCCTGATATGGATGACCTTTCTACGTTTCAATATTTTTCCATGCTCTTAAAATCGCAGCGGCACTTTTTAAAAAAATTCTCCGGCGCGTATAAGCGAACCCTTGTGGTTCTGACTGGCAGCCATAATCTGTTCCTCTTGGCTCCGCTTCCATTTGAACCGCACCCACCAAGTTTCTCTCTGATCCTTGATCTGGTTCAGCCTCAGAATGCATCAAACCAAACGACCCCGGCACTTTATCACGGCTGTTAGTAGTGAGTTATTGTTTGTAATCAATAAACATAGAAAACGGGGGCGACTGCTGATCAAATAGGGGGGCAAGGAACCAGATTATGGTGACACCTCAGCTGAATAAATAAATGCGTTTAATTTAAAAATAAAATGTAGTTTATGATATTTTCAGCAATAAAATATTACATACTGAATAAAAAAAGTAATCTTAAAGTAGATTTAGCTGAGCTCTCGGTTTTTCTGTTTAGTTTCAGTGCCATAAATATTGTAGCGACCGTGTGCGCTCCCTACTGGTAAGGAGAAGTATGGCAGCCTGAACAAAGTTGAAAGGTGCTCGAAGTGGCGAATTTGCTTGGCACAAATGCTTTTATTTTTCTGGATTTTTCTCCAACTTTTCTCCATAACAATATCCCAAATATCAGACGTCTTCTTACCTGTTTATGCCTCTCTCGTACCTCAGTCAACACATTTGTGAGTAAGTTTCTGAGCCTCCCCAGACAAGCACCTTAGACATTTCCATCTTAGCTTAATCGAGCATGATTGTTTGTTTCAAGTCCTGTCGGTTTCTTTGCCTCTCTGATAACAATGGTAACGCAATTTGATCGACAAAGGGAAGTGCACTCCCTGTTACAATAGAAATAGCCGCCAGGGGAGCTGTGGTGGCTTAGCAGCTATTTGCCGAATTATCCAAATATAATGAAACGATGGGAAAATGCATTTATTTTCTCTCCCTCTCATGGTAGATATGTCTCGGCTAATGCCATGTAGGGTCAGTTGTGTTTGAACATATCCTTATAATCATCCTGCTGACACTAGACATATTGTGACTGTGTGAAGGAAAATGAGCCTCAGTATCGGTTTTATCTGAGAATATCGGGCAGCGGGCGAAGTCAGATTGATTTCCAGCCAGTCAATACGGCCCGCTGATTTACCACCAGATTGGTTTGCTTCTTTAAAAGCTGGCTAATCCATTTGTTGGATTTGTGTTGAGAAAATGTGTGCCGGCTCGCTGTGACCCCCCCAGTCCCGTAGAACAAAACTGGGGTGCTTACTCATTGAATGACACCGTTGCTATTTTCTGAGACCGCACTGCATTATGTGCACATAAATGAAGGCCATTTGGAAACAGCCCTGCGTAGGGAGCGCGGTTAGGAAATGAGATATTAGCCCATAACAGAGTGGCGGGAGGGGCGTGTGGGCTGATTTGTAGCCATGTTCCAGACGTTTGCCTCCTGAAGCCGTCCAGTGTGTTATTTAAGTCCAGCTTTGTGAGGAGCACACTGGCTGCATGTGGGATGACAGCGTTAAAAGGTGTCCTTGCTCCAGAGGAATCCCCTCATTAACTTGATAGATGTTTTCTCCGCATCGACATTCCTGATCCCGATAGATAGATTTTTGTGGGGGTTGGGGCGCATTCCTCTTTTATGAGAAAACGAAAAACCGTCCAAATTCTCCTGGTAAAATTGATTGTATTTTTTTTTTTTTTGAGGGGGGGGGGGTGTCTCAACACAATAGAGTTCCTTTACCAGTCCCTGGGCTCACAGCAGTGGTTCCGGAATGATTACTTGCAGCAAATATTTGCTATGCGGCTGCCACAGACAGTGCTGAGCAGCGATTCCGGAGATTAATTTGACTGCGGTGACTCACCATGAGCCCGTCCCAGAGGCGGAGAACACGGCACGCAGCACCCATATTAAAGGGGGAAAGAATCAGACCTCCTCTGGCCTCATGCACCTGCTGATCCCCACGCCGGCCAGCTGTCGCCCTTAGGCGAGTGGACTGGTTAATAAAGCGGCTTTTCGAGAAAAATTCCCCCGACGGACCAGACATCTTGAAAAAACTGGGAGAGCCCCATCTTCGGCCTCCTGGAGAGAGGGATGGTCTCTGTTTTTGAGGTCGATGTTGGGTTGTTGTCCGCTCCAGATTCTCAGGGTTAAGAGAAACGGGTCCCCCAGCTTGTCGCATTAAAATAGTTTCAGAGAAAACCTTACAGCTTGCCGTTAAGCCCTATGTTGTGATTCCGGGTAATACCTTGTTTTCATTCCCTTGTCCGAAGACTGGACAACCCCGGTCACAGACGGCCAAAACGTTTGCAGGGCCTGTATCTACCTGGCTGCCTGATCCTTAAATTGAGATCGTTATTTGGAGTAAAATCTCTGTTCGATCTCCAGGTGTCCCCAAAGTGAGAACTGGTGGCAAATTGAGAGGTAGCTGGGAAACCTGCACTGTGACTCGGGGACAGCAGACACGTGTGTTCGCAGTGCCACTAACCATCCTGCTGGGGCCAACCAACCAGCCAGCAGTCCGAGGGAGCAGAGGGCTATTCGCTTACAGAGACCATGCTGAGGTTTGAAGGAATGGCGGTGCCTTTAAAGGGGTAAGGCAGACCTGGTAGGCAGTGAACACGGTCTGTTTTCTTTAAGAAAGATTGAAATAGCTTGCTTATTACGGGACCTGGCAGGAGGATTTTTTAGTACCACTACCACTTATAGATGACTGATCACTTCCGAGCTGAGAACGCCCCTGTGTGTAACATTAAACATTCTAAAGTGCTAAATAAATTAAAGTAAAATTTTAATAAAGTTTGTTTCCTTTAATGTGGAGGTATTCACTAACTGCTGAGTCACTCTTTAGCTACCGCGTAATTTCAAGTTACAGATTAGGATGCTTAGACAAAAGTTCCCTTTCAAAAAACAATAAAATACTTGGATATCCTGCCTGAGTTCCCTGAACTTCAAAAAGTGTCATCATGAAGGAACAGGCAATGTGATCGATCTGCATATCTTGTTACTGTGGGACATTAATTTGAGTCCAAGAAGAAGAGACAGTGTAGGACAGTTCCTGGGCGATTGACGTGTGAGTGTCCAGCCCTAGTACAGGCCGCACAACAGTCCAGAGGGAGTTGTCTGAGTGTATAGTATCACAACACCTTTGTTCTCCTCCCGTTTGGTGTCAGGGCGGTCTCCCAAGGACCAGTCCCGGAAGGAGAGGCAGAAGAGACGGAAGCCTGAGAGCCGGGTCGCCAGAAATGCTCACAGGCTGGGCCTAGCCTGCATTTCAAACTCCTGAAACGCAACAGTGACATCTGCTGTTCCTCACACCAACCACAGGCTGCGCACAGCTGCGTCCTCCAGTCTCCAAGGGCACAAAGAATTCTGGGTCACGGCTACACTTTAATTCCCCTCGTATCGCCAGAGTCAGGCTTGTCCTGTGTGAACAACCACTTTGATTTTAATCGGGTATTCCGGATGCAAGACCAGGAGGACTTCCTTTAGCCCGGCCTTACAGCCACCCTGAGACATGTCTCTGGATAAGAGCAGGCATTTTTTCTGTATCCTCAGGGCTCCTCTGTAAACATTGCTTACCTGTTTATGGACAGGCAGGCCAGTGAGTGTCCTTGAGTGACAGAGGGCTGCAGCATGTTTTGTTCCTCAGCACGCCCTAAGTGCTGTCAGCATGCCGGCCACACAGGCAGCCGAATGCATCAGCCAGGGGAGGCAGGAAGCGCAGTGAACCAGGGAAGCGGTATTGAGAATTGTAGAGTGCGAATCGACCATTAGCGAGCTGGCTCATTACTACGGAAGGGAAGGAATTTAATTACAGCTGCGCCTTGTTAGCTGCCTAGGGGAAAGGGTGGAACCTGGGCTTTAACAACCCCGCTAGATTGGGCAAAGGGAGCGGTGGGGAAAAAAGGGGATGGCCCACAACTAGTGACATTACCATCAACCTTTTATGACTGCACTTAATAGAGTTCAAGCAGTATGGCTAACATGGCTAAATACCAGTCAAGTGAGTCAAGTGTCATAATTCCACAGCTATAGACAAGGGAATTTATCTGAATTTACCCAACATTTAACTGCGATGTTACTACTGCCTTGTCTAACTATGTCTCTACAATTTTCGATGAAAGTATGACATAATGTCAAAAGCTGCTGTTTATTTGAAAATTGTGTGATGATTGATCACAGTTGCCTAGCCATCGATCAGTATCATTTCAAGCAGGTCAACTTGATTCACCCCGGATACAACCGAAATAGTGTAGGGTTTAGGTATGGTGTGCTGCACCTATTAACTGAGAAAATCCTACCTTTCCGCACCAGTGTGCAAGGAGAGAACCAAGGAGCCTACCTTAAAGATATGTATGGATAAATGCAGCTGAGATAAATGTAAGGATACTAGAGCTGTTTTTTAGCCGGTGTAATTACCGTGGGGCTTTTAGTTTTTAAATAATCTTTAAGAATGCCTATTTTGAAGGGCCGTTCGAAGGGTCTATTTTTGAGCCCTTCAGACACCCTCCAAAATGGCTTCTATGCACATTATGCCTTTAGAGGCGCCCGTCTAAGGCACCTTAACCTCAAATTTGGACACAAACTCATTCTATATCCACCTTATTGTGTAAATTATGCGTCTTCTGTTCCATTAAAGAGTCACATACACCACTAGTTTTCTTGCCTTGACATCCATCCTTCCTTTGGAAATCAACTTACAAATTTCAGCACATTACTTTTAATGGGGTCTAATTTCCTGTATACAGTTTATTTTCCGACAGAAGACTAATGTAATAGTCCTTTATGCCTTTTTTCTTGTTTAACAGAATACACACACAATGATCTCACTCCAACACAACTTAACTTTATACACACATGCCCAATACATCAGTAGTGTAGTTGACTTGATGACAAAGTCAGATAACTTGCGGTGTTGTTCTAAGTCTCAGAGGCCTGACTGCCTTTTGAAGACCTGGCGTGGTGACAAGTCTGTGGTCTTGTGTTCCATGTGTTTATCAGGCTTAGCTTGCCTGTATTTCATCACCAATGCTGTATTCCACGAGTAGTGTGCTCCTGTTAGAGACTCCACAACAAGGCATATGGTAACTGTATCACCGACGTTCACGTCCGAGTGCTTAGGTCCTTAGATACCTTAAGGTCAGTGGGTGACACTGTGATGTCTGCCAGTTTTATCCCTCATCTCTCTGGTTAAGGACCAGAAGTCTCTGTGGGACTTTTCCGCGTGGGTTTTTTTTTGCTGGCATAAGTCAACAACTAAAAGAGAATAAGCTCAAAGCAAACCACCTGAGATGAACTCCAGCCAAGCTGTCGCTGTCTCTTGTAGGTATCGACACTTTCTAGACACTTAAGGTCTAGCTTTTTTCCGATAACAGCTAATCCACTCGTTCCCTGAAGTAAGTCATTCACAGTAGGGTACAATAGGGTAACTATTGGAAGGTTCTACTGCCTTGTGTCTCGTTTCAAAATTGCCCTTTGGTACGATTACCACAGGGTTTACCCATTGTGTGGGGTCCGTCAATACGGTCTAATTCTAATGGTTTGCTGATTTACTGAATGGTATACACTGAAGTACGTATTTCAGGTTTGGGTCAATACGCAGGTTTATCTGTCAATTTTCCGACTGCCTGAAACACTTCAGAGCATTGCTGTCGGTGGGAGTGTTTAATGTATGTCACTGGTGCATCGACAGCACCTATTTTGCCCAAGATCACAATGAACTCTCTCCGTTCAGTCCAGTTTCCCATTCTGATTTCACATCTGAACGCACCTTTAACAGGAAACGGTTGTCCGGATGAGTAAGGGTACAATTGTATTTCTGTCTCGGGAACACAAGGATGACACGTTTGGCTTTCAGCACTCAGTCTTTCCTATGAACTCTCACCCACTCCACTGCCTGACTCGGCTAGACTTTTCCACTCTCCACATACATTTGAAGTCTCTCTGCCATGTAACTGTCCTTAATCACGAAAACCTAGTCCCTCTCTCCTTCAACAGTATTCCCATTCCCATTGTCTTAGGGCTTTCAGATTGACACACTGTTTTTTTTAAAGTGATCTTTTCCATGAAACTTGTGGCATGTCTGGCCACGTGCAAGACATTTTTTGGTAGAATTGTATCTCCAGAATTTCCCCTTTCTGGATTCTGCTGACCTTTCTCAGGGTCCCATGGTTTTCACGTTTCCAATTTCCTCCCTTCTGTGCGACACGATGAACCATCTCTGTGTTCGACCCTTGCTGTGCTAACAGACATGTGCTCCTCAATTCTCTCGCACTGAGAGACTATTTCAAATACGCGTGCTAGCGTATGCCGTGAGTCTTCTTCATGCAGTTTGCAGCATGCACAGTAATATGTAAACTTGCTAAAAAATTGCATGCCTAATTTGATTGTCTGAACTGGCAGCGAAAGGCGTGAAGCGATATGATGATGTCACAGGACTCATATCGTCTCCAGATAATCGTATACTAGCTTCTAATTGCTGCTCAGACTGCATCACCAAGTCACTGTGGAAGACGGCTATAAGCGGCTCTAATCATTAGACGGAGCTGCTGCTACTCACAGACCAAAGCAGACAGCCCTACAGAGCAAGAATGGAAATTTTCTTCTTTTTTTTCACAGCAGTCTGCAACTCGGAATCTACTTTGCATAGCTAAACCTAATATACATTTTTTATATTAATTATTAAATTATTATTATTATTAATTGTGATGTGATTCTGGCTATTTCCGTGCTGCAAAATGTCAGAGAGTAGATGACAAAACACTTTCAAATAAACTAATTTTTTTAAAATTTAAAAGTGCTGTGTCTGAGGCTCATTGTGTCCTTTAGTAGTCTGATGTGGAAATCACTGCATTTCATTCTGAAACTGACTCGAGCAAACAGCATGGCCTTCATGGCAGTCACACTTTATCTTGGGACCGATCAGCAGTCATCAGGCTGAAAAAACACGCTCAACTGGGCTGTTGTTCCTGGCAGACACAGAACGAGCTACATGTCCTTAGCTTCCGCTATGGCGACAAATGCTATTCCTGTCTTGCTCCTGTGAAACTGCCCTCCATCTGTCTGTCGGTTTGTCCTCTCTTCGCCTCAGTCGGGAACCCGGTGGTCGTTCACATCTTTTGCGTTTGTGTAGTCCTCAAAAAGGGTGCTTTCTTCAATTAGTCTGCCTGTGGAGATTCTCGAATGTAAGAGAAAAAGGCTCCCTTGAATCTCCCTCCACAGGGGGGCGCACTTCAGCAGGGCCCATTCCAGCTTCTCCCTGCCCTCAATGAAACGGCCCAATGATCCCGACAGCCAAGAGTGAGTTAATGAAAGTTCTTAACAGCCCCATAAAACTCCTCTGCACTGGACCAAAACGTCTGACTGGACTCCCACATCCGTGGTCGTAAAGGTTTCGTCACTGAGCCTCGCGGTTAAAAGGGATCTAAGGCTTATGGATGTACAGTGACAGATATGTTGTTTCTCTCAATAACTTCCACTGTGCGATGAAAAGTAGCCGTTTGTTTAATAGATAAATAAATCCACAGATTCATGCATGGATCACAAAATTTTTAAAACACCGTCAGACATTTCTTCCCGGAAAGAAAGTCCACTCAGTCCATCAACTAGCAGTAATATTCTTTCAAGAGCTGGCCGGACGGAAAGAAACCGCGAGCTGCCATGCTGTTAAAGGTTTAAATACTTAATGTCTACAAAGTCGCAGAAGTCTGTTAGTTCCCCAACATGAACAGGGAATATTCTCATTATACTTTCATTGTAAAACACTAATGTCAACAGGAAAACATTCGGCTTCCGTTTGCATACTGTTTTGTACATGAGTAGCACAACCAACGCTTATTTTCCCAATTTCCCCTTGTAGTTTCCTCCAGATGTTTTTTTTCTCCCAGCCCGCTTGGTACTGCCAAAATTAGTATTTGTAATGACCACACCAAGTCCAACAATCTTCTCACGGAGAGAATGTTTTTCTCAATCATTTGACAAAGATATTCCATTTGCAAATGGGACGTTTCTCCAGGCAGAGAAGAAAATGCTAATATTTTTGCTTTGTCTCTGCCTAACCGGTAAGCAATAACGCACTTGAACTGCAGCCTACATATTTTTATAGCTTCGTGGTTCGATGCGTCTACACTCAGGCTAAATCACACATTTCCAAATCAACATGCATTTCTACCCCTGACAATGGACCTGTTACGTTTCATACAGTGGCCTCGGTTTTGATATGTGCAGAAGCAAATGGATCGCACGGTGTACAGTTTAGTCCGGAAGTTTAGTCTGCCACCTTTACTGCGCACTTCTCCGTGTCATTGTGTTTCTAGGAGTGGATACGTTGAATTGGACGACTTGTGGATCGAATCGATATATGTGTTTTTAAATGTATATTCGAGAGAGATCATCATTGAAAGAACGAGAACGTTTTTACGACACTGAGAGTGCATTGCGGTAAAAAAAAAAGTTAACAAACACGACACGGTCGTAACTGTCACTAACCACCTGCACGCCGGGCCTGGTTAGCTATCCACACATCAATCAAGTCTTCTCTTCTGTTATCTTCTACACTTTAGGGAGCAGTGATGCAACCTAAAGCTTACGGCGGTACAGCTGAATGAATTAAACCAGAGACTAAGGCGCAACAGAAAAGGGGCGCATTGTGCTACCCTATGGTTTGTCCGTCTAGGTACTCGAGCAGACCCTGTACAGAACACTGATGATGAGTGCGAAGCCGTCGAATTCAACGTTTCTCAAATTTTGCAACAAGTCAGGAAACAGTCTTAGGTTTTTGGCAGCATTTCTATTTCTAACACAGATGGACATCTGGCTAGCAGTTTCTCGAGACACGTGCTGAAAAGCATACTTGTAAGAATTGAATGCGAACTTTGCAGTTTGCAGTGCACCAGTAAACCACTAGATGGCAATATAAGACTTTACAGGATTAATTCAGTTTAAATTCACATGTCTGAAATGGGTTAGACTCGAACAATTTAGATAAAGTATAAATACACTTTATTTGATCTATCTAAAAACTATATTGAACTCATTTTTAAATGTATGCATGGGAATAAAACCCTGACACATGCTGAAATGATAATCAATCTGCTTCAAAAGCAGTGATTTGCATATTGACAATGCACCCACAAATTCACAATTTTGAACGTTAATTAACTGTGGTTTTCCATGAACATTACCAAGGATAATACCGCTTTTGGCTTAGGCAGACGATTTTAAAAGTATACATTTAGATATTTATACTGTTGAGGACAATAGGACTCAAATTATTCTTATAGAGAACAACTCGTACAGAGTTCCCTGCGTCCCAGGGAAAGGAGATGTCGAGCGTAGTCATTTTAAATAGTTGAAAATAATTTTTTTTAAAGTATCTACCATATAACCCAAGAAAGAAAGTTACAATTTGCGATAGAAGTGACACGGAGGCATAACAAGTTCATTGTACAGTGTGTTCGAGCATATTTAGAAAACAGACGGCACTGACAGTATCCATTGGGCCACATCGTTAATGACATCCCCTAAGGCAAACAGGAGCTAAACTCTGTTTTACCTGTACGTGCACCGTTTGCAGAGACGTATTGATTTTCCAGGCGTCTGCCACGGGGACCGGCTCTGAGGAATTTTTAACTGAGGTAGAGGAGCCAGTGGTGACATTGGGGAAATCTCTGCTTATGTGATCCGGGGGCCTGCTCCGCTCCCAGACGCGGCGTTCCCTGTGTCGGCTCCGACACGCCAACAGCCTGGAGGAGCCTCTGTGGGGGGAGGTCACCTTACTGTGACTGCTCCTGAAGGTGACCGCTGTGCTGCGCCGCGCGCAGTCTGTGACTCATCCTTGTCGGACACAGTGACGGCACTGCTGGGATACAGAGGGGTGCCGCGTTCCGGAGGCAGGTTGCACAATATTGGACTTAATTACCATTCGTTTCCGGGTTCAAATCCCACGACGCTAACTGCTAATTGTACTGCTAAGTTAAATAAGAAAGAATAAATGTCCATTGAATTTGCCAGATTTGCTTTATGGTAAACAACATTGGCCTTAAAATGAGACCCACCACCAAATTGTTCCAGATCAGTGGCCTCACCAGTCCTAACCGCCCAGTGGCCTCACCAGTCCTCACCGCCCAG
>JAOVYW010000101.1:3106651-3118888 GCA_025775045.1 Hiodon tergisus
CTAGTTTGGGTTTGTTTGGGGGGGTTCCCCCCCCCCCCCCCCATTTGCTCGGCGTGCAAAGGCGTGAATAGAAACCGATAGGCCTGTATTTCAGAAATGAGCAGCCTTTGAGTAGGCATTGTGAATTATATATTATATATGAATATTATATATACGGGTATGATCAGCAGTGCTGCTTACTTTAGTGCGTGAGTTGGTTTGTTTAGTTTTATTTTTTTTAAATCCCTGCTTTATCTTTAACGTAAAAACCTCGATCCATGACCTCATCTTTTGTAAGTTTTATATTGATAAAATGATTAAGTGCAAAGTTTTATATAAAAAAAAGCCACTTTAAATAAAAAACAAAAAACACTTTCCTATTTAGGAGAGTTTGGGAGTGCCCTATTTATGCCAGTTAGCATGCAATGAAGAGTGGTAGTGGGTTGATTGACCAGAATGTGGGTCGAATTGGAAACGTGTGGGGAATTTGATGATAGATGTATAGATTGATTCCCGGACTGGTTAGCTTTGCCAGAGCAGTCTGTGTTCAGTGGCCTGTTTTGATTACATTTCTGTTTTTTAATGGAAATAGGCCCCCTATATATATATATATATATATATATATATATATATTGTTTGAAATGCTTTTGAAATACCTCTTTTAAAGCAAAAATTTCTTAGTATGTGTGAATTTAGTGGAAGCAATAATGTGTTAAAAAAAAAGTTTTCTATTGTGATTGGTTAATGAAAATGCATTACCTGGTATTGAAAGTTTTATTTGATACTTTTTTAAAGCAGACTATAATTGGTGGAGGCTCGGTCATAGAGGAATGGTGAAGGAAGTTTGTGTTGCCAGTAAAAGGTGGAATTTTCTTTTTTTCAAACGTTGGTGGGGGGTGTAAGCTGCACAAATTGCTGCTTACTCAGAGCTGTGCTCGAGACCAAAGTCTCATTTTGATTCCTTTCAGTTCTCCTTTTCGAAAATCTTCGTAAATTAGCTGCAAACTTTACGTAGTGACCTTCTCATAACCGATTTGGAGACTGAGATGGAGGTGTGCCTGTGTGTTTGTGATTCAGTGTCTACATGCATTGACACATTGTTGATTTAATGGGGGGGGGGGGGGTTGTTGTTGCTGCATTTTTGACAATCTTGTATAGTGTAGAGATTTCAAAGGAGTCTGTTATTCATTGTTCTGTCGTACCACAACCTTTTAACGACCTATTACATTTGTCTCATGCAGGTAGTCTTAATTTTCGGCAACATTTCAGATTTGCACTACGTTTTACTGATACACATTTGCAGTAGTTTCCCCAGAATCAAACGGCGATCTTAGAAAAGGGCAGTCAAATGCGATTAACTTGCTTGTGCAGGCCGCACTAACTTAGTCTTACAAGTCCATCACACGGGCCTCGGACTCACTGCAAATACCACTTTGCTTAACCGAAGTTGCAAGAACTGTGGCCAGAATATGTGGCGATTGACGTCGGTGAATTGCTCGTGTGCAATATTAAAACGTTCTTGGACAGCGCTGCCATAGACTGAAGTGTATTGTAGCACGGGGATGTGAATGGACCATTCTCAGGAACATATCAACACAGTACTGTATTTAAATGTTTTTGATTCACTATATACTTTACAATGTTTGCTGTACTTGCACAGTTTTTACAGGTTTTTGAACTTGAAGAATAGATGTTTTTTTCCCCTCCATTTGAATTAGATGTGATCTTTCACTTTATATATACACATTTACTTGGTTTGATTAGTTAGGAAAACGACTAACTATTTTGAAAGTAGTGTGTACAAAGTGACATCATTATCAAACGTGGCAGGGTGTCTTTCTCTTTGTCAAAAAATTGCTATGGATTGGTAATGACATTGAAGAACAGCAATGAACTTTATATGCATAGAAGATCAGAATAAAAGGAAAGATCTCCACCTTTTATGCTCGTTGCAGGCTCTCTGGAAAAGTTTTGGTTTGGGTTCTAGGCTATATTCATTTACCACAGACGATGGAAAGATCCACAGTTCGGGTTTCATTTTACTTTCTGCCAACTTGTTAAATGGTAAAATAATGAAGTTTTTCTTTAAACTGTACTGTCAATTCCACACTGCATATAGTTTAACAATAAAAAATGAACAAAGTTCTGTTTTCAATTTGAATGTGTTGGGTGGTTTAATAGCTTTGGTGTGTGTTTTAATTATAAAGCATTTCAATAATAGGAAGTATTTAGTTTTTTATGTTATCAGTTTAGGACAGTTTATGCGTTCGAATAAAGAAGACAACTGGGGATTTCATTGTCCAGGTTATTTTAATAAAACGCTTGACTGTTCCTGGCCCGATTTTTGCAGTGTTATGTCGATTATGAGTTCCACTACCATTAAAATCTCTTTCGAAAGTGAAGCCACGAAACCCTGGGCAGCGACTTGTTACTTTT
Source organism: Hiodon tergisus (assembly GCA_025775045.1). Taxonomy (NCBI): domain Eukaryota; kingdom Metazoa; phylum Chordata; class Actinopteri; order Hiodontiformes; family Hiodontidae; genus Hiodon; species Hiodon tergisus. The sequence continues at coordinate 3,109,067 of JAOVYW010000101.1, forward strand.
AATACAGCAATAAACAAATATACTAAAATGTCATACTGGTACAGCTGGTGACTCAACCGTTGCTTGTGTGATTCTCAGTTACAAAACCGAATAACAAATTCTGAGCCATTCAAATTAATTTGTCTAGATGTTATTCGTGGTTAATGACGTCAGACCCGCCTTTTGATTCAAAGAACAATCGGGTAAGGTGTTTCGAAATAGTAGTAAAACTGCACCGGTATAAAGTATTTGGCGTAAAAAAACGCGTTCGTATTTGTGATTCACAGTTGATGGCCGTGTCATTTGCATACAAATAGATCCGAACGTCGTTAATGTTATAACCTCATTTATTTTCTTATAAATAATTAACAATAGTAGCCTGAGATTACGGCGGAGGCATACAAAAATCTTTAAATTTTACAACTAAACCACGCTGCTTAATGTTTCCATTCATTTAATGAGTTAGCTAGGTCATTGTGACTCGCACAATGAGGCTATTTATCACAACGAGTCCCACAGAGTTGGATTGGTTGGCTTAACTTTTAAGAGGCGTTTTAAAAGGCGTCGTTTTACCGCTTCGAATGGCATTTAAATAACACCGTTACCTTTGTTTACCTTAACATTTAAAGTGCTAATCGAGTTCTACTGAAATAGTTTTTGTGGGAAATTTACATAGCTGCGGTGCCTCACAAAAAATATCACTTTGTCTACCGCTGTCGCAAAAAATGCTTTAAATACAGATCATTGTCGAAATTAAGATGTAGTAAAACACTATTTCACAGCAGACTGAATACAATCCATAGCCATTTAACAAAAGTAATATAGTCTATATAATTTAAATTCAGCAGCACATGCTCTCTTTCAATGCTGGCACGTGTGTATCCCAAGCTTAATTATTTAGTTTTTAGATTAATGATTGTAAAATCTCCCGCAGTACAGAAGTTTATATATGCATATATAAATATATATGAGAGACCAAGCGCCGACTTTTGACTATATAAAGCTATGCGACGCCTGGCTGGATTTACTGAGGATTCGTTCTCATTGATTAACCAATTTATTCACCGAGGTTCTTAGCATTGAATGTTCAACATTGAATTTCAGGTCACATTAACTTCTTTAAAACGAAGGTATAAGCAGGCTTTCTGTGAATTTAATTTAGACGGGTTTGTTTTAAAGGTCGAGCAAATAAAAAGCATGTAGGCTATTTTCGTACATTTGGCTGACTAAGCAGATCGGGACTTATTTAAATGTTCGATACCCCTGTTTCGTCACGCTCTCTGCATTTGGGCCAGATCGGGGGTGGGGGGATGGGCCGTGGTTTTCGGACCCTTCGTCTCTGTTCGCTCCTGTATGCCTTTCCCAAAGCACTCGCGGTCTATTTCCAGGCGATGCAACTGCGTCTTACAGTGAGGCTGCCGTGTGCCGTCTACGCAGGAAGTGAGTGACAAATAAGAGAGGGAACGCTTGATTATACTTTAATATTTAAGTGGACAATCCACAATATTGGTGTACATTTCAAAGACTACATTTCATGGTTTATATTAAATCTACTCCCAATTATACTCGAAATTGTAAATGCAAAATTTTGTCAGAATAGTACTCAAGCAGTCACCCTATTATTCAAGTGTAAAACAGACATTAACCAAGCCAGTTTATTAAGCCAGCCAATTAATGTCAATGTAATTAAAGGTGACCGAACAAGAGGTTTGACTTAAGGCTTTGTCTGCATGACCCATATCCCACTCTTTTCCTACTGTAATTTCTTCCATCTTGTCCCACCTGAAATAAAATACTCACTTTTAGCTTTATAGTTTTAGAGTTACCAACTCTTCAATAGTTTCCAGGCTAATTATTGTGCGAACGTTGGTCATGTGATGAGGCACACCAGGTCACTAAGCTGGTTAGTGATCTCCAGCGACCTTTAGGGGAGCTGTCTTTTGTTGATAGGCTTATTTAAGGGAGGCAATTTTCATTCTGCTTGTTTTTTTCATTGAATATCTTTCTTTCGTTTGACAGCCTTGAACGCATTGATATATTTTAACATTAACAATTAATATTAGCATGGTGGAACATATTTTTATGTGTCATTAACAGGGAAGGCCTTGTGTTTGAATGCCATTGGGTTAAAAATAGCCATTCCTATATTTAGACACCCGACCCAAACTTGGATTCAGAGCAACTCGGTTTTTTTTCCACTTAGCGAGAGGTTCGAGGGCGAGCTGAAAGAGTTGAGATTAACAGACATTTCCTTTACTCAGCGTGGCCTTGCTGAGTGGCTTCTTGGTCCCTGCTTTTCAAGGGTCCCCAAGTGGTGAATTTCCTGCGCGAGGGCGTCCTTCTTATGAAACAGAAATAATGTTTATCTCATTTATAAAGCGGGCCGTGCCTTTCGTAAGAGCTAGGGCTGGCTGAAGCAGCTTTGCTCGATGATCAAGATCCCTACATTCTCGCTCAAGGATCAAAGGGAGATTTTAAAGGAATCCATTAGTCTCCCCAAGGTTACCAGTCAATAATTTCTCACTTACCTGCAACGACATCAGCGAGAGTCCAGGTGAAATATTCCCGTGCACAACCATGGAGGCACAGAGCTTTATCATCGTGCCCTTGGCTCCAATTTTCAATGTGATCCAGTACAGTGAAGGACAGGAAGGGGTGAACAGCAGATTCACCTGGTGAATGGAGTAATATTGAAAAAAAGTGTTTCGGATAATGACTATTTAGTTTAAAAGTGTTCGATTTATAAATGCTGGGTGCATGCACGCAACATGTGCAACGTGTTAACGCATTGCTATGGACCTGGAGAGTTCTAACAATTTAAGATTAGCATCTTTAAAAGATCTAAGGAAATAATAATCTAGCATATTTTTCAGTTCCCCAAATGAAGTTCTAAGAACACCAAAATGAGCTAGAAACTACACCTAACCCCCACCACCCCACCACCATTGTTATGTTTTGTGAGAATGTGTCTCGTGCATAATGAAGCATTGAAAGCATTGTAATTTGACCCGATTGTAGATCCAGAAAGCGCCCCCTCTCCCCAGGCTACGACCTCCGGCAGGTGGGGCATAAACCCTGCCGCTTGCTGGACAATAGATCACTTTATATCACAGACCCTGTTTAGGGAGGACAAACCAGACAGCCCTTGACCTGAGTATTTTCTCAAGGAAAATTTAAACTTTGATTGAAACATAAGTACAGTTTGTGGTTGTTTTTGGTGATGCTGTGTTGACCTTTTGAATTGACCTTTTGATCGGATAGTACCAGTAGCAACCTGGAGTAATGTTCCTGGCGTAATGTTCCGGGAGTAATGTTCCTGGTGTAATGTTCTGGGAGTAATGTTCCGGGAGTAGTTTCCAGACCATAGGAAATTTGAGTTTTGCATTCAGCTGATTTGTTAATGTTTAATTAAAAATTTATCAAAGAAAGAAATTTGTTATAAAATGTAAACGCCTGCAACAAAGGAAATATTTGCTTTCAGGACTAGTGGATTGAAAAGATAATAGAAGTTCTCTGTGTTTCCATAGGGATTATTTACCAGTTTTAAATGATCTCTTTAAACTAGTTAATGCCTGCCTCTTGAGAAGGGGCGCCGCTAAGAATTTTGGGCCCCATGAAGAGATTGCAATTTGATATCAAAATGTTAGCCCTAAACCATGCTCACTGTGGCCCACGCCTAAAGTAAATGATAACACCGCTAATACCACAGGAATTTGCAGTGCTGTTGATGCAATCCGCCTATCGGCACAAAATGACCAGTCTTTTGTGATAGGCTATATAAAACACCATGCATGAAGCCATGATTAATTGGCAGTGTAATAAGTCTTGCCAAGCAAATGTCATTTGAGTTTTACTGTTCCTACGAAGTGCCAAAAAACAGCAATTATGCTATGGCATACGTGGGACTCAAAACATTGATCTTTTGGTCACGCACCGTCGCATTGTGATTAATCAATGTCTTCGCAGTGTGACACAAAGCAGTGGGCTTTGACGTGCTGTCCAACCCCCGACGGGGAAGTTAAAGCTTATCTTCCACAAACGTGAATCAGTGGCTGCTCCGACCCGTTTACTTCTGGATGTAGCAAACCATTCCTGTGTAGGAACTGCTGGTTGCTTTTACAGCCTGCGCCCAAAGCCGTCAGGCTGACACGAGGCCAAGTGGCTGTACATTTTACCCAGAACAGGCCGGAAGACACTAACCAGACACAATACACCAAATAGATTTGACCTGAAGGCTAGCTCCTAGAGGATTCAAATTTCCATTGTAGGGCGATGCAGAATTTCCACAGTTACAGGGTGCATGAGGATGGATGTGATTAACACAGTTTTCCTTAACTCACATTTAATTAACTCACATTCCATTAACTCACAGCGGCACACATGCCCTTTCCTCCCTCCCTGTCACTTCACCCTCTGTTGCTGCCTCATCAACACCCTGGCACCGAGGGCACCGAGACCGGAAGAAAATTCAAAAAGAACAAAATATTACCCAAAAGTTTTTCTCCGGGCGTCGTAGTGAACGAGAATGACAGATCGAGTAGAAGGGGCTTTTATTTTGTCAGTATGAAAAAGTCCCTCACCGCAGCTCTTATTAGTGTGACTAGTGTGCACATATTCCTGCACAACCCTTAGCCTGCCACCCACTGGATCGATCAGGCTGGGCACCTTGGGATACATTTTATTGAATGCGTTAAGACTAATGAAGCAGAGCTTTTTTCGAAATGGTTCAGAGCTGTTTTGAAAGTTGTGACAGTAAGCACAGAAAGAAGCTGCTATGTTTGTGGAGGCTTGTCATGTAAGGACGCTGTAGTACCTAACTGTTATTTTGATTACCAAGACGGACCAATGACGCGCTCAGTTTCATTTGTCTAAGTTCCCTTTCTCCCAATTATTGCTTCTCTACTTGTAGGTCCTGTGATTCTGGTCAGTCTTTATGGAAGCCGACCTGTCGTCATGGCCGGTGGGATTATGTGTGGGGTTGCTATGGCAACTGCCTCCTTTTGCAATCCTAGCATACGTATTTAATTTTGGAGCCCTTGGAGCTAATGGCTTATTTACAACACGTGTGAGCATGTATTGTTTTGTCAAAACATGAGAATTATTAATGTGCAACTAGTAGGTTAGTTAATAAAAATACTTGTCATATATAAACAATGTTTGTGTGTGTGTGTGTGTGTGTGTGTGTTTCAAACAAATGTACTTTTAGAATGCTTTTATTCATTAGCTTACATTTTTTAGCTAAACTTTTGTCATTCGAAAAAAACCTCAAAGCAAATTGTAAATAAGTGAATAAAACGTTCCGAGTGGTAGGGGAACGGATACATTGGGTTTTTCCGAGTGGGGATTACCCCCGACAGTAGCTCTCGCTCCATGCCGCCGTGTGACCTAGGCACTGGGAGGCACGGCCAACCTGGTGGCTGGGCAAGGCCTCCCGCGAGACTCGTTACCCGGGTGCGAATGACTAATTGGAGGAGGACGCGAGGGTGCTCCTGCGACTAGTCAGCTCATCCTGCTCTGGGATCAGTTTTCCTTTTTAAATGTTTTATTTATTTTAGAACTTGCTTGAAGTTTACCTGGCTTTTTCCGGCAAGGAAGGTCCCTCCGGTTCAGAGTTTCCCACATGCTGATGAGGGAGTGGGGAGTGGAAAGGCACCGGTCGCTTCGAGCTCTGAGAGGAATTTACAAACAGAACGAAAAGCAGAAAAGCAGTCCAGAAGGTAGCAAACCTAAGTGTTTTTATTTTATGTTATTCTGATTCCATCCCCTCTGTGCTTTGGAGGCCCGTAACCAGAACCAGCTGTGTTTTAATCTCCCCTTGCTAATTTATTATATTTCTAAATTGTGCCTTTTGACTCACTAGTCAGTTTGGGTCAAAACACCAAAAACTCTTGGAGCATAATGTTCTCAGCGACTGACCTACCAGGAGAAAAATCCATTGCGTTAGCGTGGTTTGCTCTGACGGGAAACGGGGAGCAGAAGAAAAATCATGAATTAAATGCTGAGGAGGAGGACAGTGTTCCCTGGATCATCTGCCGTAGGTATTTTGCAGGCCCTAAAATTATCTCATATATCAGTCTACTCCACTAGCAGGAGTTTTCCATCTTAAAGTGAAGACTCATTTAAAGAATGAAACACTCATTTAGAGAATGAGCCACTATTAAATTGGATTTTTTGGGGGGGGGAATGAGAGTACTGGTGAATGAATGACTTAGAATCCTAATTTATTACCATTTAAATAGAGAAATTATTGCTGAAATTACTGCTCCCATTAATGAGATTTTAGTTGGCAATTTAAAATGAGATGGAACGTTAATATACATAGAGTGTCTGGCCATAATTTAATCTTATGGCGCCATGCATATAGGAGATAGGCTTTGCAAATGTAAATGATGCTATTTTTATTTTGCAGGTTTCAAACTCTCTCTCAACCTCCAGCCGTCCTTGACTACAACTGGGAAGTATTTCCTGGTCATGGCAGGATGTCTAGTCTTCCTGTCCACCCTGGGCCCACTGAATCGGTTCCTATTTGATTACTACTGGAGGGGGAGAAGTTTCTTCAGCCTGGGGGTAGGAGGGGTCTCATGAGACCTGTTGGAGGAGGCGCCAAACTGTGATGGAGGTCTATTATGATACCGAAGCAAGGTGTTCTACCAGTGGGGTTAATGCACAGTGCACTGTTTTGATGTTCTGATGAATGGACAGGAGCAACAGAAGATACAGAAGAAAATGAGACGCACAGGCAAAGACGCATGAGAGTTCAGTGACTTCTCCCATTTGAAGCACAGAGACCTCGTCCTCCACTCTTCTCAGGAATGTGGTCGTCGTTTTCCTCGCCCCCTCTTTGTCAAGCAACATGGCTTCCTCCAACACTCAGCGGCTATCCTGCTCCCAGCAACGGCCTGGATGGCCATGATCTCTCAACACAGGATCCAGCGCTTCTATAACTTGTTCCGTCCACTCCCTCTGACCCATGGTACCCATGGTTCCCCCCTATTCGGCGTTGCCTTCAGGGGTCTGACCTGGTCGAACCCAGCCCTTCTAAAAATCTGTTGTTCTCTCTGCTCAATCCTTCTCCATACATGCCTAACTGTATCCCTATGCACTCAGTTGAGCAGCAGAGGTAATAGCCACTGCTAGAGGCAATGGAGTAATTAGTAGACCTTATTTGGATACAAGCGTTCTTTAATTTGCTAGAAGCACTGGAAAAAGGCCCTAATGTTCAATAAAAGAGAAGACAGACCAACATAATAACATTGCCCCTAAAATGCATCGCTATACCAGCTGTGCAGAAGCAGGTCTCAGTTGCTTTCGCGGGTATCATTACCATAAGACATTCCAGCAGAATTGGATTATCATCGGTAAGTGAGTTTCCTGGCTCGGCGCGCCCAGAGAAAAGCCGTAATTGGTCACGCTTATTTACAGCAGTTGTGGGCGAGACGCTCCTGTTTTCAGGGCACGCCCGCTGGAGAATACGTCCCTCCCGTACAAATTACAGAACGTTTTTTAGAGCTAAGAACTCGTAATCGTAATGAAGGTCTCCTAGCGCCGCGCCTTTTCTCTCTCTCTCAAACCGGCTTCCCCTGCGACGCTCTGGTTGAGAACAGTCACTGGAACTCTGTGATCGGAACTCAAAGTTCTCCTCTGGTTGTGGGGGTAACGCTGGTAATTGTCACGACAGGAGTTTATGCTGCTTTCAAGGCGGAGGTGAATTGGTTTTTTAAAGATGGCAGTGCCGGGAAAGCTGTTTTGTGGGATCTTAATCCTCTGTCACAGGTGTACAGGCCTCAACCACTACTCCAAATTGCTTGAATGAGAAGGAGGCCTGTTTAGGAAGCCAGAGGAAATGCTGTTGTGGCCTGTCAGCTTGAAGTTTCTCCCCCCTTTGAAATGAACATGTACTTCTCAGTTTTTAGATCAAAGGTAGCCAACCAGGTGCTCAAACCATCAGCCTCAAACAAACATTTTAATGGTTTCTCTTCATCATCGTATTGGTCACCCTGTGTTAGAAGGAGTACAGGTGTACAGTTGAACTCTCCCAGTTCCTATTTGTGTAGAAAGGCAATTAGATGCAATCTGTTTTTTCATCCACATGTCATCATCTCTGGAAACATGCAGTGAATGCTGTAGTTTTTGAATGCTGAAACTACTTGCAGAGCAATTTTCTTTGTTATGGTTTTGTTTCAGATGGTAAACCCAATGGTGTGGGGTGGGGAAACACTGCAAACCTAGTGGGTGAAAAATACAAACACCTGTGTACGCGTTCTTCCGAGAACGTCTCTCGTGGTCACCTGGAGTGCAAATCTACAGGACAGACACTCACACTCTCTCTCTCACACACACACACACACACACACACACTCCTAGTAAACTGAAATGAAACGCGTCTCTCCGGTTAACTTTGGTCCTCTGATTTTTAATGAGGTGGAAATTTATTGACCTTCTGGCACTTTTCTGTGACCTGTTTTTGGAGGCGCTCGTTTAGTGGAGTAAATAAATGCCTCCCTACGCGTTGCATGATTATATTTCTTCTCGGGAGGGCAGAAACGCTACATTTACCCTTACAAGTCCCCCTCGTTACAAGAGGCCCGGTCGCACCGCCGCCACCGCACCTCTGGGTCAGCCTAATTAGGAGGAAGTGAGAAAAGTGCTGTAATTAGCCTTTTGCTTTGTGTTTAATGAGTGAAGTCTGAGCAAAATTCATTAAAGACCCTTACCTGTGTGATAATTAAACGATGAATATGTTTAAAAACACATGTGACTCCGCCAGATGGGCTTAATTACCAGCCCAATCAAGGACCATCTTAATGACGGTAATGGTGATCAGCTCATGCCAAAGGAGAAATATGATCAATCAAACCCTGGCCTTCAAGCTGGGATGGTCCAGACCAGGGGCAAAGGAAACTCCCAGGGTTCGGCCTCTCCACAGAAGGCGACTCATTAAGATCCTGTTTTTTACCAGTTTATTTTAGCCTGCAATCTGCTGAGCCACTGGATTAGCGCCGGATTGCTGAAGTTCAAAGACACGCACATTGCCGTGTGTACCGCACAGTTTACGCACCTGTGTGGACCTGGGCGTGGCACTGTCTTCAGCTCATCGGTTTTTAAGTTAACAAATCAGATCGTCTGTGTCGATGAAAGAATTCCGTGATCTCACGTAGCCGATGATTTTATCGAGCGAACATGCATGGCCATTAAGGCAAGACGAATTTAGGGCAAACCAGAAAAGTTCAAACAAAAAGAGTCCAGACACAATAACAGTCATGACAGGTTATGAAGTTAAAAACAATTATGGCCCTTTGTGATGCCTGCTGAGGTGCTTTTCTGAGAGGGTATCAAATTAGTACAAAGAATGGTTAGGAGTTTTAAGAGACCATTCCATTCCACCACTGAGGCATGAGGGTAGAGAATAGTCGTGTCAAGAGTTGGGACTGCTGGATGCCAGAAGTTGTCTGGGTGGAACGGGTCATGGAATGTAGGGGTCAAATTAGAGCTTGAATGAAGAGGGAAGATCATTGTTTTGAAGTAATTATGACCTGAGAAAAGTGGCCAGTGCAGGGAGGTGAGAAAAGCCGAGATCTGTATCCTGAATGCCACTCAAGCAGAAACCCAGAAATGGCCCTAGGACACACTTCCAGGAAACGGTCTTAAAGTAAGGCTAGCAAGAAGCAAGTTTCCGTAGTCCCAGCGAAAGATGGCAGTGACCTGTTACCTGAGCACTATGAAAGGAAAATATAAAGGCTAGATATGATGAGTGTATAGCTTATATGTTGATTCAGGGTTAATTTACTCAACATGTAAGCTAAACAATAATCAGACGATGAACATATTAAAACCATACATATA
>JAOVYW010000101.1:3120494-3131959 GCA_025775045.1 Hiodon tergisus
GACGGGGACGCCTGCTGAAACAGCAGTTAGCTCCTTTTAATTTTTCAAAGCTTAAGTTCCCCCTTAAACTTTGACGTTTCTTTCACAGTCCGCAACCAGCGTCCTTCACAATTCCCCCTGGGGTCGGGTGTGTTTGTATCAGCGATCGGGTGATTGATGGGACAGCCACGCTCAGAAAGGTGAAGGTGGAAAAGCGACGCGTGGCTGTCGTTCCCCCACACCCCACACCGCTGTCCCACAATTCCAAAGCCAAACGGCCGTCAGGCGAGCCAACCATAGCGCTCTATCAAGGCACGGAGCACAACAGAAAAGGTAACCCTGTTTGACGGACCTCCTCGGGGACCACACACAAACTGCGTGCTGTATGTGGTGCGGTCAGCATGGAGGATGGGAGCCAAAAAAACGTGGCGAAGTAGGCGGCCGTTGGCAATGAACCAACAATGGGCTATCTTTTTAAAAGTCTTGCTTTTAAGATCTGAATTCCACAACCATTGGGGGTTTCAGAGGCCACCGGCACCTGGTAGAGGGAAAACGTTCGCTACAGCTGTTTTTGGAGATGGCGTTTGTTGGCGTCCGGTTTCAGGCGTCCTATTCCGAATGCTTGGTTCCCGTTTATTCAGAAATGTTTTGCATTGATGTTGTCATGGCAACTCACCGTGGACGGCTTTAAAATGCGCCAACTTACACCACGCTCCCAACCCGATACAACACCACCCTCCGATTTAATATTACCACGCTATTAAGGGCCAGTGGAAGTAATTAAGATGCTTTCGTTATCTTGTATTTGTGTGAGATTAAGTGAGTCAGATAAAACGCCAGTCAACCGGACTTTCTTTACGGTTTTCAATAGAGAGGAATCTGATGCACTAAGAGTTCCTTCAAAAGTGGCAAGCTGCAGGTCTCATACATGATCGGTTTAGACTTCAGACTTTTAGACTATTACTGAGCATCAGTAATAAAATTTCAGCTCAAACAACTAAGTATTCCAGGGTTTTTTTCTTGAAAAATTAATTCCTATTATTAATTGTTATTAAAGATTATAGGAAAGAGTATTTGTGTAGTATTTTATAATTCCTCAAAATATCCTACATTTCCCAAGATGGATTGAAAATAGACGTTGTGAGTTTGGTGGCCTTTGTAACGAATTGCAGCACTTTTTACATAGGTTGAGGGTATGAAGGTGATCGACTCTGATTTTCTAGGGATATGGTGTGAATTATTGGTGACAGCTCTCCCATTTATCCTTTACTTTAAAAATAATATTTCGTATTTTGCCAAAAAAAAGAAAGAAAGAAAAAATTTCCCAGGAATTTCAGCCTCAGGTTAATTCTCATCTGGGTTTCTCTCCCCCCCCCCCCCGTTCAAACTTTATGGCCATTATGAGAGGCACTTCAGGTTTTGTTTTGACCAATGGAATGTGATATCCAACTGCTTTAGTTCAGGCTGCAATTTCATTTGTCCTTCACTGGGCCTAGAGCCAACTCTTTTTTATTAAAGGAACTCATTAAAGACACGTGGTGGCTTCTGTGGCAGGCCAGATGTGACAGCTACCCCTGACATCTTCTCAAGGGTGCTTCTTAAATAATTCAATGTCACTTTTCTTGATCTCATGGACCTTGTCATCCGAAGTCCTAGCTAGGACATACTGTGACTCATTCCATTGCTACCCAGTAAAGTATTGAGTATTGCTTTGATATTTTTTTTTTCTTTCTTAAAAATAACTAAAAACATTTTTCTTGCTCATCATTGTTGGAGTCAAATACAGATAGGACCGTAGTCACAGTATTTTTGGGATAAACAAAGGTGATTCATGCACACAACAGGTAGAGACCCAACAAAGTATCTTCTGCCAAGTGGACTAAATCAATATTTTGTTGATATAAAAGTTTTAATAATTAATCTGTTGAGATAATCACTATCCGGGAAAATTGGATTACTCTTTTGAAAATTTGAGATAGCTGGACAGCACTAAAATTACATCCAGATTGCTGAGCGGCCTATGATGCTTTAATTAAACATATTGTGATTTGCTTTTTGAGTTGCATCGCGTGTTTGCGGTTATGTCCGTGCATCATGCGTTTTATGTCCGTGCATCACGTGTTTGTGGTTATGTCCGTGCATCTCGTGTTTGCGGTTATGTTCGTGCATCACGTGTTTGCTGTTATGTTCGTGCATCACGTGTTTGTGGTTATGTCAGTGCATCTCGTGTTTGCGGTTATGTCCGTGCATCACGTTTTTGCGGTTATGTCCGTGCATCGTGTGTTTGCGGTTGTGTCGTGCATCACGTGTTTGCAGTTATGCATGTGCATCATGTGTTTGCGGGTATGTCCGTGCATCTCGTGTTTGCGGTTATGTCCATGCATCACGTGTTTGTGGTTATGTCCGTGCATCTCGTGTTTGCGGTTATGTGTGTGCATCACGTGTTTGTGGTTATGTCAGTGCATCTCGTGTTTGCGGTTATGTCCGTGCATCATATGTTTGTGGTTATGTCTGTGCATCTCATGTTTGCGGTTAAGTCCGTGCATTACGTGTCTTCGGTTAAGTCCGTGCATTCTCTGGCGCGTGTTTATCGGTACAGAACAGTTAGCGGTTTTCCCTGCTGTGGAACGTGGCTGTATGGGTTCTTGCTAACTCAAACGCGCTTCTTGGGGCACAGCTTACTTCATGCCTGGCCTTGTTGGGTCCCTTACGGTGATGGATGCCCACTCTCTCTCTCTCACTCATGTGTTTTCCTGCCCTCATTATCCATTCTCTCCGCGCGATCTGCCAGCGATGCCGTTTGACATTGCTTTCTTTCTGCTGTAAAAAAAAGGTTTCACACTATTCAGCAGTCAAACGCGCTGCGAGAGAGAGGAAGAGGAGGCAGAGAGGTAGGGGCGGTGGAGGGCACTGCTGGGGGGTTTATTGAAACACGGTTCCATCCGTCATGCCGTTCTTCATGTCCCATCCCAGGACCAGGGGAGGTAATGAAAGTAATTTAACATATATCTATAATTAATTCACGCTCTTTCTGAGCTGCTGGCGATCGGCCCCCCTAAAGGCGCTGTTGATGGAGTATATTTATTATATACTCTTGAAAGTGGGTGATGTGGCTGGGGCAGGGGGTAGTGTTACAGTGATCTCCCGTGTTCATCTGCTTGCGGTCCGGCTGCGCTGGAATGTGGGCCAGTACCGGCCTGACCTTACTTTCGATTCCTGGGCAACAAAAGAGATGTAATTCATAATACAACCCAGCCTGAGGCTGATTACCCTGCCTCTCTCTCTCTCTCTCTCTCTCTCTCTCTCTCTCTCTCCCATGTTTCTTTACTAGACCTCTCTGAGAATTGGCCGTAGATAGAACGAAGCGAGTGTCTTTAAAAAAAAAAAAAAGGCTAAGCCTTTGCTTTGGTTTACTGATTTATTTTGAACTTCCTTTCATTGGCACCTTGAAACGTATGGTCCACTCGGCACGGCAATTAAGCCTGTTGGATAGGTCGTACGGTGGATACACCTTGCCAAGAAGGAGTGTAAACGTCTGCTTTTAATGGCTAGCATATGGAGGACTGATGGATGAGTGTAGATCTCCAGTCGACAGATTCCGACCCTGACGTCGCCTGTCATGGCGACCCACGCTGAACGGGGCAGACAGAGGTCTGAGCGCTACTGCCAAAGCGGAGCCGTCTGGGCCTCTCCGTGTGCGTTTACAGATCTGAGTCGTGGGGGGCAGACGAGCGGCAGGAACCTGAAACCTGTATTTTTACCCCGAAAAGGCAGAGACTCCGGGAGAAGCCGGTTTTCCTGTCAGAAACCTGTTGACGCTCATCCTCGCAAAGGAAAGCTGTTCGTTCATATCACCTGCCTGTATCTATCAAGCGGCAAGTCTAAATTTACACGTGTCGGCCTAATCCGCATTCACAGGCTGAGATTTCATGATGCAAGAGCTGAAACGGAAACTACTACCCTGTTCACCGATCTATCCGTAAACGGTTTCTCGAGACGCTGTTCTTGATTTACCTCCCACTCGATTCGTTCCGTCCATCCAAGAGTGAATTTCACATACTTCATTATTTTCAGTTATATTATTTAGTCTTTACTCTTAATAGGTTACTACTCTTTAAAGACACCTTTGTCAATATATGTTTTTATTTTTGTTGCATTTCCCTTTTTATTCTCGATTTTAATTGGTATTTCTTTTATCTGAAAACATTGTAATTTTCATGCACTATATGCCTATAGTTTGCACTGACCAAACTCTGTATGAAAGGTGCTTTACAAGTAAAAATGTGCTATTATTCTAGGAAGGACTCAACAGTCAGACAGTCCCCAATATAACCACAGTGCACCTGCATCACCCGTTGTGGGTATTGAGTGTCACAGCGCTAACAGTCAACAGAAGAGATTTTTTATGAAGGAGATTATGTCATGTAATTGTGCCTTCTGTGGTAATGACCTTGCAACTTTTTTTTAATTGGAGAAGGGAAATCTAGTTTGACACCGGGCCCAGAAGATGTATTGCGACTCCATGGCAACTGCCTCCTGCAATAAGGTCGCTGTGGAAGTGTTTAATTAGTCCAGCATGGTTGTCCCCAAGGAGTGGCTTTTTATTACCTCAATGTGTCATACGAACGCATCGCCAACAGCTCAGCCTACGGCGAGACGGAGAAGTTACGTCTTGACACGTTCTTACGGAAGTTGTACGTTAAATACAGTTCGAACTCAGTTCGAACGCAGGTCAGGGTAAATAGACTAGATGTTAAGTCAAAAAATAAAAAGATCAACATCTGCTGCGTATTGGTTACCCGGACTTCATATCAGAACTTTAGGCAGGCGGGGTGACTGAGCCCGCGTTAAAAAATAGTTCGGCGTTTAGTGGGTGGGCAGTACGAGTGGTCGTCCTGGAAATAATGAACGCCTATATAATTTAACAAACTATCAAATGTCTTTAAATCGATACATGTTATCGGTACCGTAGATACCACATCAATACTCCATTACAGGAGAACCCGCATGGCGTAGGGGTTAATATAAGGTGTCCGTGTCTGGGGATGAGTTTTTGACTGTTTAGAATCTCCTATTCAATTAAACTGCTTAGTTGAAAGCTTGGAACCGCGCTTCCGTTAAAGAGCTTCCCCAGGCACCGTAGCACGCTAAATAGGCCGATCAGAAGAATTTGCGAGGTCCCAAAACATCTCTCTAACTGCAAATTAATTTTTGTACTGTATTTTAGAAACATCGTGAGACTATTTAGTTCACGCAGAAGTAACATTCTTATAAACCCCTTAGTGGATTCTGAGATCTCGAAGCTGTGTGGAGCGGAGCACGAACTCATAGGTTTTACTTTAAGAATGCATGATTGTTGCAGTTACAACAATGCCACGTTATCGGCAAAATATCCTTCTCACATGAAATATTTATAAGTCCTTGGAAATTCAGAATAATTTAAATAAACTGTGAGAACGCAAATAATTGCCATAGCGTCAACGGAAGTTGCAATGATGTAGTGTTCTTTCCCCACTAGAGGTCACTGTTGATCTATATTAGAGTCGGACGATAGATCTCTGGTGCGAAGCTCTCTGACCTTCTTGCTCTCACTTAGTATCCCCATGCCAACTTAATTTTTTTTTTGTTTACTCTGGGTGATAGAAATCGTTCTTTAACTGTAATCAAAGTACGTTTGGGGAGCTCCACTTCTGGCAGAGACTTCGGTACCCTAATATGCTATCAACAGTTCTTGAGGAAGTACATGGTGAATTTTGTTCTCACTCTGCGTGGAAATAGAAGAATAAATGGTCATGGTCAAATATAGGTTTCTGCCCAATCAACTCGTGAACGTGACGTTGTTAATGTGATACAGGTCAAACACACGCGTTTTCTTCTATGAGTAAGCACCATCGTCGATTTGACCTCCGCGTAAGGACGAGAAAGGACAAAATAAGGAATTAGCCACATTTCGGAACAGTAAAAAGCCAAATAAACATGGTTCAAATGATAATCGTACGTCCAAGCACGAAATAAAACCAATTTATTTTGTAACACGTCTTTTTAAAAGGAAAAAAATAAACATTTGTTTGCTGGCTTTGTTATTGTGTGGAAAGGAGAGACAAACGGAGCATCCGACACATATAAATGAGTGGATTAGAATTCAGCGGTTAATGATTTTTCTCTATTGATTCGCGAGCATGTAGTTGTCAACATTAAGATTTGATTACTGCTGACATGATAGCCGAGGTTGAAACACAGCCTTGTTATGCCTGGGACGTGCTGTGCATATCAAATACGACGCAGTTCCTGTCGGGGTAATTAATATTACCAATGTGGTTATGACTTTCCTGGCACAAACAGGTGATCGCTTTGCATGGATCGTGTTCGGTGATATTGTGCAAGGTAAGGCGAACGCTAGGGTCATTTGTTCTTTTCAGGGCTAGCCTTTTTTTAAAGACAAACAGGCGGTGACACATCGAGCGAATTAGCAAGATTTCCCAGTTGTGACGACAAGACTTGGAATCCGAGTCATTGTTTGGTCATTCGTGGGATTAAATAGGGTAGAATGAGGCCGACCGCTTTGACCAAGGCAAATGGCTGTCACAGGGTGAACAAGTGTCGTAAATCCTTCAGCCACGTGGGATGTTTTATGGCTTTTTACTGCACCACTGAAGTGGCTTGCGTGCCGAAGTCCTGTTAGTTTTCAAACCCGAGGGAAAATTCTCTTCCACCCATAAAGTATCAGAGGGTTGATCGCCATTCTCTCCTTCTGTGTCACTGAAAAAACTGGTTAGTGCGACCATTGACCGTTGTTTCGACAACTGCTTTCTTAAAATCATTAACTGATGAATTGTCAAACGTGGTACTGTGCAATTCAAAATAGTTTAGTTTCTTGTGAAAATAGTCACACATAGCTTATATGTAGTTTTCAAAGTTTTTTATAAATGTCTTACCAATATAATTGAATGGCTTTCCTTGGCTTCAAAGGTATACATTTTTCTGCTGATTAATTTTTATAATCGACAGCAATTTCCATGCAAACTGTGTTGTTTTTGACCATTAACTAGACAATTCTCTTTGTTTGACAGCTTTTTAAGAAACAATAATAAATAAATAAAGAAAGAAAAGACTCCCAAATGAATGATTCCATGCTTTCTGGGCTATTTCTTCCCTCTCTGTCAGTTTCAGGCCACAGTTCCCTGGAGAATTCCACAGCCCTAGGCACGACATATATAACACATGGCACTGTCAAGGAGGCTTATTTTAGATTGGCCTCCTTGGCTGGAGGAAGTTTAACTTTATGTAAATCATATTAATAAATGTGTTTCTAAGCTGCTCTAAGGACAGTGTTTTTTCAAGGTAGGAAACTGATCATAATCCTTTTGTTCCACGTCAGTTGCTCCAAATGGCCGTCGTGGGTTGTTGTTTTTTTCAACTTCCAAGGAAATTTGTCAAAATGGGTCATCCCGAAGCAAAACGTTAACAGCGTTGGCATTTCAACGCCTTGGCCTTGATGCCTCGCTGGGCTATCTCTATGCCATCTCTATCTGCTGTTCGTAGACCGCCGTTAAGACCACTAGATGACGCATTGCTGGTGCATCTTTGAAGAACTAAAATTGGGCAGCACAATTATAATAGTATCCCTGGTTCCACTCATTAGGAGAGTGGAATTTGCTTATTTCCAAACAAGACTTGAGAAAGAGTAAAATTACGACTTTGGTGCTTTGATGTCTCCGTGGGCCTTGTGTTTTTTTATGGACCATGCCACGACTCTTCCCGTTTCACCATTTACCGCTGGCCTCCTAGTAATTATCCTAAATGTCTTATCTGTTTTTCAGTTTATGCAAAACAGGTCGAACTCTGGGCATCTGTGAGCTTGATGTCGCACTGATGAGAGGCATACTAATCAAGAGCTTGGCGCTGTTTTACAAACAGCCAATAACTCCAGGCCGGTTGCGGGGTCATGGTGGATAGGTAGGGTGGCACCAGGCATTGTAATGTAGTCTTAGGATTTAACTTCTTAGAGGGGCCCACAACTCGTCTTAACTGACCTAAAATACTTTTCCTCACGACACATTTGCCAGTGGGTAGGAGAAAGTTAACTTCTGGACTTGCTTGCAATTTTATATTATTATTATTATTTTACATTATTCAAAATGGAGGCCCTGAGAGAGAGAGATGAAATCCCTCCAAGACGGATGGTTAGCCAGGCTTCTGAATACTCCAGATCAAAACCCTGCTTTAAACACTTGCTCCTTAGCTTCCTTTGGCCAGCCATCAGAGCCAATGAGAAGCCAGAGTAACGGCAGAGCCAATGGGAGTTTGAGGGGAAAACAGGAGGCACTTGGTTTGCATATTATTTGTTAGGTTGTGCCCAGAAAAATGGTTTTCTGTTTGAGCTTGTTCTCATATACGTTCTCAATATCATCGCCAGGGTGGTGCCTGCAGCTAAAGCCTCACATGCACGCAACAGGAGAGCACTGGAGAGTGAGGCACCATGGGAATTATTTCCGCAATTAACATAGACGTTCACCCTGAAAATTAAGAGACGGATGAGAGTTAGCAGCCTCATTTGAGTCACCACTGCGCCACCCCAAGCCAAAACACAATGGGCGAAACCCTTTCATCCATGACTCCGGATGTGAGTTTGATTCAACTGTGCATATCGTCTGATATCAAATGGCATAAAAGGTTAATATGCAGAGCGTTTTGTAGTCAGTGTACATTTCCTACGCCCTCAAAATTAATGTGTCATGTGATGCCTGGTGTAAGGGTCCATATGGTCTGAATTCTTGCCCAAGGGTACTCTCCAGTTCAAAACGACAGAACGCACCTCGCCATCTTCACCGGGTCCTCAGATCAAAGGATCTGAAGTGACATGTGCTACATAATAGCACACGGTCGCCAACGTGTAATTGCGTGTAAGTAAGTGAACGCAAATTCCTTGGAAAGCCATTGAAAACCTATGGAACATTCTGGAAACAACCTGCTGCCAGCATTCCTCTATAATTAGACCATCTGCACAAGTAGGACAGGGTTTCAATCCATAGAGCATCTTCATACGGATGAAGGTTAGGTCCTCATGAAGCTCCTCTGAGAAGACGCTGTTGTCCTACTTGAACATAACCGTCTCGATTGTACCCCTGACACGGGCATCACTGTCTCTTTGTAAATGTCTGATTTCTCTGCCCCATGGCGTTTTGGGATGGGGGCCTGTGTGTGTGTGTGTGTGTGGCTTGGATTTAGATTTAATAAAAAAATAAATAATAATGTGTCTGATCCGTCAACTTAACACCGGGCGCTCGCTTTTAAAAGTCACCCTCTCCTTCAGACTTGGGGGCGAAACGGGGGAACGACGGAGAAAAAAACATGTTGTTTCTACTTTTAGCTACAGGTTGGCTCATTGCCCGCCATTGATCGGGGTGTGAGGTAATGTTGATGAGATCAATATTCACTCTGATGAGTATGTCCAGAGGATATGAGAGTGATCATCTCTTTTTTCGCGGCACCGTGGCAAAAGGTGGAGGAAGGTCCTGTGTGCTATCTTTGGCTCTTCATTAGGCTTCCCCTGTTCGCAGAGGAGAAACAAGTCCTGCCGTTCGAGGAGAGCGTTTACCACGATGGACGAAATGTTCCATTGCCCTCCAGCCACCTCCGTCAGGGGCAGCCCAGTGTCATGGTGTGGGGAGGGCTGTGAATTGGGACCTGCCGGTCTGCAGGGGCGTTAGGGGGCTTTCATCCGCGAGTGCTAAGGGTGGGGGTTCTGTTTTGTTTTTTTTACATTCCACCTGCTGGTCTTAATTATTTTGCCGAGGTCAGTGGGCATTTAATCAGGAATGTTACACACCAGGTGAATCACCGTCTCTTAGGTGGTGTTTGCCAGTTGAGTGAAACGCACCTCTGTAACCCTTAGGGCCATAGCCAAAAGACACGGCCGCTTTGTAGGTGCCGCACAAATGTCACTCTTGTTTACACCTAATAAATAAGTGCTCATTGCATGTTTCGTACGTATTGCAGCACCGCACGAAGGCGTGTCCATCTAGACCAATGGCTCACTGTATACCTGAACCTAAGGACCTCCTACCACCGCATAAAATTTGGTTTTAAAGGACCTCAATGTTTTTGCTTCCTCTACAAACACTGCTGATGTCTCCCATGCAGCTGGGAGTCGTGTGAAGTAAGTACTCGGCCCTTTACCCCATAACCTCCACCTGTGAGCTCTGGATCTTTCCTCCAAAATACTCTTCATTTACTTTATTATTAACTCCTTTTAAGCATTTAAATGCCTCGATTGGCTCCCTTCGACTGAGACGGAAGCGATCCAGTTCTTTCAGTCTCTCTTCGTATGTCAAACACTTTAGGCTGGTACCAGTCTGAGGTATAACTAAGGCATTTTATTTTCTCATTAGAGTGAGCGTGAGAGTGAGAGAGAGAGAGAGAGAGAGAGAGGGGGGAAGTATATATAAATTTACTCCACACTCTACTTTCCAGAACTACCCATACATTTTTAATAATGTTTAGGTGATTGGGGAGGCCATAGAAAGTGTCAGACTTCATCCAGGTTTTGTGCTCATTACACCAGGATATGTTCTGCTTCACAAAACCAGTTCTTTTTCATTAGCTGTTTCTATCATTTCTATAATATGTATATGCACACAGAGACACAACACAGCAAGATTAGCTCAGCTTGTTGCAGAACGTATGAGATGCTACAGTACTTTATTCATTAACTGGAAATGCACCACCGCTATTATTACAGCAATAGGTGACATTATTAGTTGCTTAGAAGATGTTGCTATCCAACGCGACTTACACTAATCTTATGGATTCTACCCACTTGTACAGCTGGATATTTTATTGAAGCAATTCAGGTTAAGTACTTTGCTTCGCCCAAGCTACTCTCTGTTATATATGGCATCCACTCACCAGCCAAGAGTTACCCCTCGGAACTCCTCTTCCTGCCTCACTGCAGGCCGGCACCACGACGACAGGAAGCTGGTGCTCGCCGTGGGGGCGTGGCTTAGCTGGTCCAGCTGTTGAAACTGAGAAACCGTATTAAGTTTTTATTATTATTATGATTATAATTTTTATTTTTTTTTACAGATTTAGACATTTTTCCTTTGGTTTAGGGCCTGTAGCTCTCGCTCTCTTTTTTTTTTAACGACTGAAAAAGAACACATTTTTAAAATAAATAAAGAAGTTACTACCAGCAATGTTTAGGATTCAAGCTGTACTGTATTTAGTTTTTCTAGGGTTTTCTGGATGGGTTCCTGATTTTCGTGACCACGTATAAGGCATCAACCACAGGAGTGTGAACTCTCAGCCCAGGCACGTCGTTACCACCGCATTATACTAAACGTCATTGGCTGTTTGGCCATGATCCCCCCTCTGTAAACTGAGCCCATACCTGTGTTTTCCACCCCTCTTTAAACTGAGCCCATACCTGTGTTTTCCACCCCTCTGTAAACTGAGCCCATACCTGTGTTTTCCCCCTCTGTAAACTG
>JAOVYW010000101.1:3199406-3214403 GCA_025775045.1 Hiodon tergisus
CCCTGTCCCTGTCCCTGGCTCTGTCCCTGTCCCTGTCCCTGTCCTTGTCCCTGGCTCTGTCCCTGGCTCTGTCCCTGTCCCTGGCTGAGAACGACTCCAGTAAGGACCTCAGTTTGGATTCGTGAAAGATGTGAAGGATGACCCACCCCCCCTACAATGGACCATCAATTACATTATTATCAGGCTGAAAATCTATATGCAATGCCTGCTAGGCACAGTACACTCCCCTTAAATTCTCTCTCAGGATTTAAACATTACCCATTGCAGGAAACTGACTTAATTAACGCCACATATTTACAGATGAATGGCAAAAAAAAAAATGTTTAAAAGGTTTTAGCATATTAACATATTGCACAGGGGATACGATTTCTGTATCTAATTCTTTAGATAAATCAGATTAAATTTTCCTATTATCATCTAATGACAATACGCTGAGTTATTAAATGTGTAAAATGGCTGAACATAATTTTGATAAACTTTAATAAACCCCTGTTGATTGAAGGACAGGAGTCAATAGGCTTTTAAGTCTAGGGGCTGGGGGGATTCATTTAATTGCTAAACTGTGGACTAACAGCCGAAACACCGATAAATTATTCTGCTGAAATAAAAATGGAGTACCATTCTTTCCCAGCACAATTTTGCATTGCAAAATGGTTGATTATATCTCCTCAATAATAACCCATTAGCCCATAATTGTGTGCTCAACGCTCCCTTTGTTAAATTTAGAGTATTAATTATTGCCGATGTAATTATCAGCACATTGTTCCTCTGTAATTATACTGTCACTAATGAATATTAAAACCCATACCCCAAAGCTCATCGGCCTCTTTAATTCACTGTAAACTCTTTATCTGAAAACTTTTTTTCATGTACGGTAAGACAATACCTTACACCACCACCCCCCCTCTTTGTTAATGACATAAATTTCATCTTTATCTATAATTTCAATAAATCGGTCATCCCTGGTGGTCATCCAATGTCGTTTAATTGGATGCATGACCGTAGAACGGGACGTATGACCATAAGGTTAACGGTGGTTAAAGGTTAATAATAAAATTATAAAAATAGAGAAATATTTTTGCGTGATCGTCTGCCACTGCAGGCCTCTGCTTTAAAAACATCAGCGGTGAAATAAAGCAGGGAAAACCAGGTTGTATTCCTGAAGCAGTCCTGTGATGGAGTGCTACTGTAATGCTTTTTTACTACTGTGGCAATTCGGGACAGAAACATGCAGCAGAGGCGTTTCCTGTTATAAAGAAACTACACGTCAGGCCAGTGTGCTGAGCTTTACTGGAAACTAATATGACCAAAAAGTTTCTGGATGCGGAAATTGGAGCGATTTAAAGAATGCAAAAGCATAAACACTGTGCTGAGCTTTACTGGTAGCCGCAGGACCATTTATACTGCGGCATATCATGGATGACAGAGCAGAAATGCATAACGATATGGGCTTATTAGTGCCTGTTCATAAAACTTCTTTAGCTCCGGCTGAGTTAAACTAGAGCCTTCTCGACTGGAATTAGAATGCAAGGACGCCTAATCGTTACTGAAGTTCCTAAAGCCCACCCAAGATAACAACAGAGATATTTAAATCTTCGCAGAACTTTTTCATCTGATAGACACTACGTCACATCTGCCGAGAGCATTTGGCGCCCATGTGGGTTGTGCGTGGTAGCTATGTGTAGCAGCATGCTAACCACACTCTAGAGGCAAGGACACATTTGAGACCTTTTTTTGTTTTTTTTTGTTTTTTAAAACACTAATAACATCGCCAGTAGGTAGCTGTAACATTTGAAAATTTAGCCAAGGCGAGAGCGAACCCACCAGGACGTCGAGAAGGGAAACCTGGTCACAAATGTTTTTCCCCTCAGGTTCTCCATCCTGTTTCTGCTGATGCTCAGCCATGCAGGCCTTTCAAATTGGACTGTGGGACTCTATTATTGCAGGCAAAATGGCGTTTAAACTTCAGTGAGGCCTGTCATTGGATTAGTGCTGTAAACTGTTATTAATTCTGATGCCCCTAAAAGAGCATAAAAGAAGGCAGCCGAGGGCCCTGCCAGAGCAGAACCAGACATGACACAGGTTGCCCTTGTCATGTGACTCCCTGGGACCCTGGGAAGGTCACATGACAGAACCCCACCCACCCGCAGATGGAGGGCGCAGCGGACCTCGCAGTTTTCCAGTGAGCCTCGCGGTGCGGCGCTTATTCCCGCGAGGCTCCCAGCGCCTGACTTCTCTGCAGTGTCTGTTAACGAGATCGGGGCAAGCGCGGCGGCCGAGAACGCGCGACTCAGCACGCCTCAGGTCAGCGGAACGACTCCGTCGCCCTGTCGCACCCCCCACCACCACCACCTCCCCTGAGGGGGCTTTTGGCATTCTGGAGACACCGAGCAGGTGGCCAGAAGTCAGGCGAAGTCCACACGGAGAGCGCGAGCGCTCTGAATGTCACTTCCCGGGCGTGGAGCCAAATGAAATACACATTCATTTGTGGAATTGTCACCAGAGCATGTTTCAGCTGAGCAGGAAGGAAAGGAGCATTAGACATAAAGTTTAACACGTTTATGCCCAGTCTTAAACTTCTCAGATAACATGGCTGGCGAGAACAGGACATCTAACAATACAGACTCGGATAATTATGGCAGCCTATGGTAAACCCATGCACTTTTATTAAATATAAATCATAACCAGTTGGCACAAAGACTACGCCGATCCTTAATTTAAATCACAAGCTGAAAATGGCATTTATGCACCCTTAGGCGCTCTCAATACAGTAATTAAGCTTCGTGTATTAAGCATTAAGTGGCTCAGTGGTAGCTTTTATAAATAATTTATTGTGCTCCAAATCAAGTCATGATGTTAGTGTGATAAGTGGAGGTCCCCCGTTACCACTCCAGTCTCCATGAAAACAAACCCGCATTTCCAGCGTAACTTCGGCACGGTGGAGTGGTAAACAAATGAATCATCACCCTGCTTCGGGGGTAATTGGTGTGGACTACATCCAAGGACCGTGCAACTGGCCCTACTGGAGTCGCGGTCCGAACCCCCGTCACTCAACTGCATTTATCATTAGCCTGGGTTTACTCTGTAAACAGGGGCCACCGTCATTACCGGGCCTAATTACATCTGGGTCACTCTGTACTGCGCTGGGTTCGCAGACTCAAGGCAATACTGACTGAAACGGATTTTAATTAAACCAGAGCCGGCTGGTTTTTGGAGGGCTCCCCGGTTGTAATCTCAAATATTAACGGTTATAGCGCTGGCGCTACAACGCAACTCAAATTCATTAATGAACAATTATGTGATGAGAAGGCAATCACACACTCCAATCTGACACCGGGGTGAAAAATCTCAAACGTAAGAAACGTTTATTAGACTGCCATTTGATTTCGCCGCGGAGGTGATGCTGAAGCTCTCATGTCGTCCGCATTCTGATTACGCTTGTTTACAACACGTTCACGCCCCCAACCAGAGCTATGCTAATTACCTCCAGCCCAATTAGAAACATCGCAGGTCTCAATTTTGACATGTTTGGTCGATTCATATCATCTTGGACTGGGCCCCAATTCCAGACCACTTGCCCCCTGCAGTCTGAGGATTAGTTTTGACCCGCGGATATTTTTCCCCCCCCCCAGAGATGTCATGACTTGGCGACGTGGGCTCTGTGATTCACAGTTCAATGATCTAAGTATGGCCAAAACGGTTCTCTCCTATAACATGAGACTGACTCTAGGCATAGCCCTGATTCAATAAAACATTTTTTTTTAAACCCACAGACGTCTTGTTGGACCAGATTCCACAGGTCCGGCAAATGATCTTTAGAAGATGTCTGCTTGGATTAAACATGAAGGGCCATTGACATCTCTCGCCACTGGGGGCCTCAATCCACAGCGCAGGGCCAGAGCAGGATTCAAACAGAATGACACTTTATAGCAGCCAGGGCAATGTCACATCCTACGCTCTGTACCAGGAAATGCACACGCAGGGTGAATTAAGATGCTGTGAGGCTCGCTGAGTTGGATGATGAACAACAAACCACACACCTCTGGAGTACAAAAATATTATTTTTTTCCCCCCCCAGAATTCTAAGGACTTCCATCAATACAAAAAACAAACAAAACCACAAAGGGTTCTGCCATGAGTGGGTTCACCAAGAAAGTATAGACAGATCATTTATCAGTATAGCCCTTTATCATCTCTGACAGCGTTGGTGAATGTATGTACCCCCACAAAGCTCATTTTGATATTGAAAACCCGCTATAAGGCTTGTTTTAGGTAGGCCTATTATAGAGCACTTAGAACTGCAATGTCATAGCCATTGAGTGTTAATTGGATTTAAAAAGAAGCGCAGACATACAAAAGCCCAAATGTGTGCAGTAGTATATAAAACAAACCTGTACAATAGGCGAGCAGCACGTCTCTTGCAGCTGGTTTGGTCTCCCTGAGAGATGAATAACCCAACGGCGCTAACCGGGAGACAACAAAAAAAACCTCACCGTGAATAAGTTAAGCCACCAGTGAAAAAGAAAAAAAAGAGTCGACTCAAAGGGGAATCTGTCTCGAATTTATCGCACCTCACTATGCGCTGCCCACGTCAGATTGCTGGCAAGGTGGAACATTCTGGAGAAAGGTCTGCCTGGCTCTAGGGCCTTCCATTCTCTCTGCTACCATCTGTTCCTTTGTTCCCCCTCATGTCTGCTAGCTCCTCAGCATTGTGCCAGGTTACTGTATGGCAGCCATTCAGTCTTAGGAACAAACAGAAAGAGAGAGAGAGAGAGAGAGAGAGAGAGAGAGAGAGAGAGAGAGAGAGAGAGAGAGGGAGGGAGAGAGGGAGGGAGAGAGAGAGAGGGAGGGAGAGAGAGAGAGGTGGGAAATAAATTTAAAAAGTGCCTACAAGGAGTGTGGCCCTGTTTCCATTCTGGCGGCCCAACCCCAGTGCTCAGAACCCCTCAAAATCAGCTTCACTCAAACTTCATCAATTTCTCACCTTCGTCTTTGGCAGAGAGTTCCTTTTTTAAAAATTTTGCATTTCCATTCTGTCTCTCTGTTTGGGAATGCTGCCATAGGGATGCACAAAAACCGCTGCTTATAGGAGTTGTCTGTTTCTACGAGGGGCCCTTGAAGTTCCGCATCAGCCAGGCCTGGAAGGTCCTGGATTTTATAATCTGTCTGTAGTTCTCCCCTTGTTGGATTTCCTCCCACAAAGGTTTACAGATTGGTTGGATTGTAGGCAAACTAGCTTTAAAACTTCCGTGAGGTCCGTTATTGATTTAATTTATTAAGTTATTCATTCTGATGGTCCTATAAGAGCATAACAAAAAGAGGTTCTGGGGAGCTCGTTGACGCTTTTCAATGTCAGTCGATTTATAACGATTCATATCATCGCGTGGCTAATTAAATTGCTAGCTTGGCTACGTGGCTTACAGGGAAAGGGAACTAGATAGCTAAACTGGTATGATTGTTGAATGGAATGGAACTTGTTCTGAGGCAAGGTATGTCGAGGGCTGAAGCATATAGTTACTGATGGGGAAAGGCACTGCTTCAAGCACAACGTATAGAACTATAGATAATATTCACGTTGAAACCTCGACCCAGTGCTGGCTAACGTGGAAATAGTATAACTTTAAATAATAATAATTTTATATAATTAATAATACCTGACGCTCATTGATGTAGATAGACATCTGCTAGCTAGATGTGCTTCCATAAAGCTACGTGCTAAGCTAAGTACATAGTGTACGTGTTTTACAACTAATATTGCTCATTTATTTTTTTAACTAACTCTCCAGTTTAATACAGAGCAGCACTGTCTTTCCAATTACAGCCTAGCTAACTTCCACACTTATCCTCCATCATATTTTGGTACTTCATTAGCTGAGGTGACCGTTTTGTAGCCCGTTTCATAAACACGATTTGCGATTAATCGTAGTCGCGAGGCTCTCGCGAGATCCCAAATTGCGTCTGTATCGCTCAATCGCAAAATCACGGCGCTCATCCTAATAGCTCGTCGTCACTTTGACAGAGAAACAAGAAGGGAAAGAGAATTTAGGGACCTTACGAACCCTCTTGACAGATATCCTGATGACGGGTTAATATCAAAGTAGCCTAGGACAGGGATACTTAATGTATAAAATGTGCAAACTGAAAAAATAATTCCAACAACATAATAATGTGTATGATTGGATCATATTATTATTATTATTATTATTATTATTATTATTAATAATAATAATGTAATTAGAGGTCTGTTTGCTTATTCTTGTGTTTACTTACTCTTCGTCAGTTGTAGTGGGCTACTTTAATTTATGTTCTGTTGCCTAAATCTACCAATTTATTTTTTAATTCTTTCGCTGTTCTTATGTTCACTACTAAAGCATTGACTTTGTCCGTGATAATCTGCAGTTTTCCTTTAGTTATTTCGTTTGTTACGTTTTCAGGCATTTTCGCGAATAAGACCGCTTGGTGCTGAACTACAAGTTGTATTTATTTATTTATTATTAATTATTTTGTTAAGTTGGACTTTCCTGGGCTGTCTTTCTATTTGATTTAAAATCGATTGGCGAGTCGCTGATTTTCGAAGCGCAGATTGCGACAACACACGTTTAAGTGATGGTACTTGCAATCTGCTTTTCTCTGCGAGCTGGTGAGCAGCTCCGTGGCAAATCGCAATTCTTTATGAAATCGGTCTAGCCAGTGTAACGACGAAGGTGAATTCGGAGGAACAGATAATCGCAAGCCAGCTCCCGATGTAGCATGTAATTGCAAGACCGGGACTGCAGAGATTTCGGAGACAGAGTTTAAAGGACAGCACAGGTGCTACGAATACTATACACCCGTTTCCAGGGAAAAAAATACGTTTCCGTCTGGCTGCGATTTATCAAGTCAGAAACATTTTCCTTTAAGTTTTTTTTAAATATGTTTTTTTTTTTTTTTTTTTTACTTCTGTCCAGATATCTAAAAATAGAGAACGTTCTCGGAGACACAAGAAGACGCGGCGGGAATCCTCACCTAGGGCCATTGTTCCCCGCACTGTCGTTTAGTCGCACAGCGTTCAACTCAAAACATCTAAGAAATTACGTTAAAGGGAACCACGGACCCATCAATTCGTGATACTTGTGGTGAAAAAGAGCGATTGCTTGGAAAATGATTAATTTAACTTAACAAAAAGACAGGCTAATTAGATACATAAGCAGAGCATTTAAATAAATTATTTAAACAAACCAACAGTAGATGATTGATGTGCTCAGAATTCTGTTTCACAGGGTCGCTCGCGGCTGAGCTGACGAAACAACGTGAAAACACTACAGCCTCGTTAGCTCTGCCGCGCTAAACCCGCTTCAGTTTAAAAGACCTCAGATTTGTTTTAATTGTTGTTGTTGTTTCCCCCCTACGCGGCTGTAATACATGCTTTATTCCAGGAAATCCTATTGGACATGCCAGTGGCGTTTCTTTAATATTCATGAGACGCCTGTGCCACGTCCGCCACACTTGGTAAATATGCTCCTGTAGGGTGTGTTTTATCAGTACTGGTCACATTGGCACCTCGACTGGCTCCAGGGCTCCTAGGTGGATGCAATGCTAATGTTCCTGGCTACTCATATAATCATTCAGGTCAATAGAGCCTCCAGTAACTAATTGCTTTTGGGAGATAACAGACTTTGACGGCGCACTGCGGAGGCTCAAAGAACAAACCCGCATAATGAATTTTCAGTCGCTCCGACGTCAATATCACTCTACGCGTTCGGAGTAAATTAATATTAAAGGCTTTTGATTGTTTAGCTTTTAATATTTAATTTAATTTAAATGTTTGATAATAAAAAAAAAATATGGACTGCACTGTGCAGACAGCATGACTAATGTAATTAATCACCGAGCCATTACTGAAGGTGAGCCACATGTTGTATTAAAGCGCAACGTAACACTATGAAAATACACCCGACAGCAATAAAGTCAAGTTAGGTTTCTAGCCCTCTCCTGGGGAAAACAAAATGAACCATGATTAAGGTATGCTTTCATTATTACGCAAACACGTCTATCCTCTTCAGTGCCATGTCACGTACGCAAATCCTGTGTTCCTAGACGCATAAAAATAGCATTACATTCATGCGAGAGTAGCATGAAAAAATCGTTCTATTATTATATCAGTCGTATCCATAAATGGCAGATCACCTGGTTTGCCTCCTCTACTGATTCAGTGTGTTGAATCAAGAATCCCCAGTCCCTCGCTGTCTCATAAACAATTCTTTCCTAAGCAAAGCTTAGCATAGTAAAATGTATGTCATTGTTTGTGACAGAGTTTCTCGTTCAGCTGAAGATTACAGTTGCTGCGGATGGAACTGTGACTCTCGATTGAGAACTGTTGTGGGGAAATACAAATTTGATTCAACAAAAGATGACAGGGTAACAAAATAAAAGCTTCTTGTTTGTTTTTTTGGTGGTTTGTTCTTTCAGGTTTAGATTTTTTTTTCAAATTGAGCGAGGCGGATCCGCACCGTAACGACGAAGTAGCTAATGCCAGGAGCCTCCTGAGAGAAGGGCGGTTTGGAACACCAACATTGGCGTGGCTCTCCTCAGGAAACCCCGTAGCTCTTGCCCCCTGCTGGCCCCTCATTAGCATTTAAAACAGGTCCGGCACGCGCCACCCGCCTCGCCGGACGTACCTTGCAGGACATATGTCGATGAAGAGGAGTCTCGTCTCATCGCTGGACTGGTCCCGCCGATCCCCACAGCCCCGGGTCTAAATGGGCAGCCACCAGAAGCCCGAGGTGGGACTGATGACACGCTTGTGTCGGGTCGAGCCGTGACCCGGAAGCTTGCCGTCAGGCATCAAGGTATTCAGTGCCCCTGAGGCCTAATATTCCCAACCCCATGTGACGTTTCTGACGTAAACCTGGGTTTCCCCCCCTCCCCCACTCCACCGTGGCCGTAGGGTTGGCCGTGGTTTTGTAGCAGCATGGACATACCAGGCTCCGTACACCAAGGAGTGGAGCCAAACTGTCTTCCAGTATTGATTGGGAGGCAGAAATCTGTGGCTAATGGGTCAGGGCCGGGGGTCCAATCCCCGGTGGGTATGTCTGCCACGCTGTTCCTTCTGCCTGAGGTCGCCGTCTGTATCAGGCCTCTGAGGGCGCCTCTAAGTCGAACGCAATCGCATGGGCTGTTCAACTGGGCTTCTTACACAAATACACAAGTACACACAAATAAATACAAACGTGCGAAATTCAGAAATATAAAACTGAATACAAACGCAGAAAGAAATACACACAAACACAGTGAGAAGCTGGTAAGAGAGGTTTTTTCTGGAAATTATCCATAAACAAGGCGTGGCAGTAAACGACCGCGTTGGTGTTGAAAGACACATGGTGAGAACTACAAGAAAACTTGGCTTATAGGAATATTTGACTTCCATAAAATAAATCTGATTTTTTGCATGTCAGCGATATCCTGGAAAGCCTGAGCGGATCATTTCAGGCAGAAGTCGAACACGTGTCTTCCTGCACTTGTGTTTATAGAGATGCTGGGGGGAGAGAATAGGGGGCCTTGGGCGGCAAACTCTGCATCAGGACCGGGTCCTAAAAATATGTCCCTCTGCCTCCCGGGAGAGGAATAACAGAATCCAGCCACAGTAATGAGAGTTCAGCACTGTCAGTGTTACTGCTGCCTGTCCCTGGTGGTCTGGGCCTCTGCACAGGAAAACTCACCGGTGATAGATTCATCACAGTTCACAAAGCACGGCAGCTGAAGGGCCTCTCGCCCTTTAAAATGCAGCCACTCAGGGGTTTGGCTCAAGGCCCACTGAAAGAGCCATTTAAGACAGTCCCTCCTTCAACGCACTCTGGAGTCCACCGCTGGGCTTGACCGCAGAGCCTCCGCTTAATTAAAACAAATAAAACAAAGTGATGCAAAGTGTGAGCAGAACGAACCTTGTTGTTTAGCTTCTCTTGTGCCAAACATCTGGTATTTCTGTTGCCTATTGGCTCCCAGGCAATGGACCACACATAATAATATGTCAAAATTTGTTTAGTTTTTTCCCCCTATATTAAAGGAAGAAGAGATCATCTTTTTCTACTTAAACAAGAGGCAAGACTCTTATAAAATATGTTCTTTAATTGTTATATGACATCCACCGCAAAAGACATGAACTGACTAGAAAAACAAAATTCTGAAAACAGTTTCAACTAGTGCAAATATATTACATGAATTTTTAACGTCGTTATGATTCTAGCAGCGACCTTAATTAGAACTGCAAAATGACTTTCAGGAAACATTTCATGGTAGTAACTTGACCCACAAGAACAATTTAACAATAATTTGATTTAAAGTGTATGAGCGCTCCCCTGCGTGTGAATATATTAACTCCCCCAGAAGGCTAAACATCACAGCGGCAAGTCTCCAACTGCTCCGCTCCTGAGGGTTCAGACAGAACAGCTTCGGCAAACGGCGCGAGCCGCTTGTCTCCGCAACGAAGCGCTCGCGCCTCTGAGCGGATAGCGGCGATGACTGCAGTGAGACTTTAAAAGTCCGCGCACACGTAGGTATGGCGTCAGAAAGGGCCTTGCTTTGGGAACTGACTGGGAACTGTCAATGTGAGAGGAGGTGTGACATCACAAGTCCGCGTTCCACAACCTTCAGTTCTGACCCTCGGGCCGATCGTTTCCTGACCCTTTGACAATCCCATTGATTGTGTGATCCCTGGTCCTGCAAAAATCAAGTGATCCTCTTCCGACGCGTAGGTTCCAGACACTGAATATAAATGGGTTAGGGTTAGGTTATGTAGCTGGTCAGGGGTCTTCTTGCTACCGTGTGACCTGCAAATTTAAACAAAAAAGACAAAAAAACACACTCTATTAATAGGTAATAGATACTCAATGACAGAAATAAGATACCCGTTTCCCTTTCAAACACAAAATATCGAACAATCATTAGTGGGTTATTTTTCCTCATGAACCCAGAGCAGCATTAATCAAAGTCATGCAGTCAGATATGAATACTTTTTTCCCCTTTCTTTTCAGGTATTTTTCTTTCTTTAAAGTATTCTTAAGTATGCCATTAGTGAATTGTTTTCTGTGTCGTATAGTCGTATAATTATTTTTGTGTGAGAAAGATGGTAAGTAAATGACTTTATTGTATTTCGCTACTTAGCCCTACCAAGGCCTTGTAAATAGCTGGCGTCACCCTTCCCAGAGTCCGATTTACAATCTTTTCACCACCGAATCAAAAGATTAGTCTTGCTAATGGATACGGTTTTTCATTGACTCTTGAGAATATTTTTAGCCGTAACAAATACAGGATGCAGGGTGTGATAATTTTCTTCCACATTAAAAATGTATTCAGTTAGTTAGTCTCCAACAGCAGCATCTCACTGATTTCTTTGCACTGCTAAGTTTTATACCCTTGTGTCTTTTCTTTCCACCGCTCAGGAGAAAAGAGAGCAAAAGAGGAGGGCTCAGGAGGGCGGGGGCGGGGGACATGTGGAAAAACCCACGACATCTGCGCCGCCGAGTCTCCCGGTAACTGCCTTCCTATTTTACAGTGAGCAGCGGTAGAATTAAAGCCCATCGGTGCGCTGAGGCTTTCTTTCCTCTGGGCACGCTCGCTTCGCTCCATCTGATTGGTTTCTCAGCCGTGACATAAAGGGGGGGGGGGGGGACGGGACGCAGGGGGGAAGGATGATCAAGATGACTTCACCCATCAATCGTTTGACTACTGGGGTCATTAATTCAGATATAGGCCTTGTATGTATTCCCCATTTTTTGTCTACACTCTTGCCAATTTAATTAGGACCCTTAATTTGATATCCTCCATGGAACTGGTAGCCATAATGCATTTTAATGAATGCAACAGATGTTCTGCTGTTATTCCATTCTACAAGTAATTACTCTTATAGTGTTTCTGTATTCTTCACAACTGTGTTTTTTTTATATTTCACCTGCGAATAAACCGCACCTGCTCAATTAACACTAACCCACAAACGGCCCGCAAATTAACTTTAGATCACCAGATTACAAAGTCCGTGAAGGGCCTTCATTTAAATCAATTTGTCTCCGACACGCAGCTCGCTTACACATGAAACGTTCTGTAGAGGTAATGATGGCTGGGGTTTGGCGTGAATCCTGGGATCGCACGGGGCGTCGGAAGCGTCTCGCATCCCCTCCTCACTCACTCTTTTGTCAGATTAAACAGCAGCATCCCTGCCTGTCTGAGTTAGCTCGTCCCTCGTTTGGTTTGTGAGTGCCGCGTTAGTAAAAGTTAATGTAAAAGTTAAGTGCGTAACTTTCTTCAGATTTAATAAATACCCGTTTTTGTTTAACACCCTTTGAGTATATCTGGGATTTTACAACTGAAATTTACTCAAAGTATCCATTATTCGGTAATCTTACTAACTAAACATGTTTTAAAATGAATCCTAATCATGTAAAAAAAAATATATTTAAATCTGGAATATGTAAATGATATAAGTTCTTTGTATAAAAAAATGGTATAAAACATTCAAACTAGCATAATCCTATACATATCACTTGAATGAGTCATTTTTTCATGCATATATGCATATGTAAATGATATTGTGATATAACTGACATCCCTAAAAAAGCCAGCCAGACAACCAACTGAACGTTCATAGCTCATACACATAGCCACAAAACAGACCAAACATTTCCAAATGAAGCCACTTGACCAATTAAACACCCCAAACACTGAATCCAACCATTCTGAGGAATTTATTTGACTGCAGAGCTTTGAACAAAACTACAAATTTGCTGCTACATATTGCGCTATGGCCACCACACAGACCACACCCCCATGCAACAAGGCCACACCCCGCATGTCAAGGACACACCCCCATGCAACAAGGACACACCCCGAATGTCAAGGACACACCCCCATGCAACAAGGACACACCCCGGATGTAAAAAAAAAAACACCTCCACGCAACAAGGACACACCCCGCATGTCAAGGACACACCTCCACGCAACAAGGCCACACCCCATCCCCGCTCTCGGCTTTCCTCCCAGTCGCCTCACCTTGGTGGTCTTCACTTTGTTGCCAGTGCTGCAGGACCAGCCGGTAAGATCCGGGAGCACTTTGCACTCCTCTCCGTCCAGGCACGGGTGCATCTGGCACCACCACTTCTGCAGGACGATGGAGGCTGTGCAGGCGACAGGAGAGAGGAACACAGGTGAGCTCCGCCGACCGTTGTGACCGCGGGTGAAGTCCAAAATGCAGGTGAGAGACAGAGACCCTTCAGTCTCATCACTTCATCAAGAGATGTTTAATTGGCACATGCGTGAGGTGATTTCAGCTGCCAACACCTTTACAAACGCATCACAGAATGACAGGATTGAATCAGAACATATGTGTTCTTACATTATTCTTGAATATGCAGCATTTGATTGACAAGGCAAAACAATGAAGGAGAAGAAAATGTTGCTTCAACAGCGATGCCTTTAACCAAGTGAAAAATCTTGACTTATGCAAGCTATTGTTTAAGTTTTTGTTCAGCACACGCATTGTCTCAACTGTTGATTAAAATCTGTAAAAAAACAGCTGACGAGCTGTTTTTAATGGTGACAGCGGTTTGCAAGGCTGCCCATTTAGCCATTACACTGTGGGAGGACATGAACTAATAATACCCAAGGTTTCTCCTGTGGAATATTTTTTTTTTTTTACATGAAACTTAGCTTTCCAGTGGATTCGGTTAGATCCAAACAATCGCCTTAATCATGTTAAGCCTACAAAAGGGAAAAGAATATAAACAAAACAAACAAAAATATCTTATTTTTAAACAGAAACGCTTATTGACCAGTGTGAAATGGCCATAGGTTACCAGAGAGTACACCCAGCATGAAACAGCTTAAAGGGTCAGAGGTTAAAACTACCTCATTGCCAAAGGTGTAAAAGGTTGACCAGAGTGCACCAGTAATGAACATTCCAAGCCTTCGCACACTTCCAACGTGAAGCAGGCATGTGTGATTTCCTCACCCCCTCTCTCCCACCTCATCCTTATCACCATCACCCTCCTCATCTCAGCAGACCAGAGACGAGCTTCACGCTTGTTCCCAGCAAGGCTCCACATCTGTTCCATGCAGAGTTCCCTGTCTTTTCCCTGCAGACCTGAGGCAGAGCTCAACATCTGTTCCCTGCAGACCTGAGGCAGAGCTCAACGTCTGTTCCCTGCAGACCTGAGGCAGAGCTCCACGTCTGTGCCCTGTAAGACCTGAGACAGAGCTCCATGTCTGTGCCCTGCAGACCTGAGACAGAGCTCCATGTCTGTGCCCTGCAGACCTGAGACAGAGCTCCATGTCTGTGCCCTGTAAGACCTGAGACAGAGCTCCATGTCTGTTCCCACCAGAGCTCAACATCTGTTCCCTGCAGACCTGAGGCAGAGCTCAACATCTGTTCCCTGCAGACCTGAGACAGAGCTCCATGTCTGTACTCTGTAAGACCTGAGACAGAGCTCCATGTCTGTGCCCTGTAAAACCTGAGACAGAGCTCCATTTCTGTGCCCTGCAGACCTGAGACAGAGCTCCATGTCTGTGCCCTGTAAGACCTGAGACAGAGCTCCATGTCTGTTCCCACCAGAGCTCAACATCTGTTCCCTGCAGACCTGAGGCAGAGCTCAACATCTGTTCCCTGCAGACCTGAGACAGAGCTCCATGTCTGTACTCTGTAAGACCTGAGACAGAGCTCCATGTCTGTGCCCTGTAAAACCTGAGACAGAGCTCCATTTCTGTGCCCTGCAGACCTGAGACAGAGCTCCATGTCTGTGCTCTGTAAGACCTGAGACAGAGCTCTATGTCTGTGCCCTGTAAGACCTGAGACAGAGCTCCATGTCTGTTCCCACCAGAGCTCCATGTCTGTGCCCTGCAGACCTGAGGCAGAGCTCCATGTCTGTGCCCTGCAGACCTGAGACAGAGCTCCATGTCTGTGCCCTGCAGACCTGAGACAGAGCTCCATGTCTGTGCCCTGTAAGACCTGAGACAGAGCTCCATGTCTGTTCC
>JAOVYW010000101.1:3218190-3233044 GCA_025775045.1 Hiodon tergisus
ACTCTATAGTTCTGAGCACAAACGGGTGTAAAGGAAATAACCTTTCATGGGGAGCCTTCTGCCCCCGTGCGCGCTGGCAGGTCACGTGACCGACAGCGACTTCCTGCCTCGGCAGGGAGGAGGGTACTCACTGTGTCCCACATGACGATGCCGACGTCCCTGCTGAAGGAGTTGTTGAGGTGCAGCGAGATGTAAAGGTTGACAAAGTCGCAGAAGTGATGGTACATGTTCACCCCTGTAAAAGAGCAGCCAATCACAAAGCACTTCAGCACTTCATTCAGAAGATTCACCCTATTGGCTGGCTGAAAGGAAAATGGTCTCCACCTGCATCTAGTTTCATGAAGATGGTGGGCTTCCCAACGATCAAGTCACATTTCCCCTCATCTATTGGACTGAAGTTAAGGGCGGTGTAGGTCTGAAGTTCAGCATACCTTGAAGGTGAAATAAGGGCGTCGTTTTAAATACAGCAAGAAGCACTAATTTGCTAATTTAGACCATCTAACAACGGAACTAAATAGTTTGCAAAGTTATGAGAAGTTGCTATTCATTTATGGTTGTGTTTTGCAATCATGAATATAAATTACTTTATTAAGAAACTGCAAAAGGTTTTTTAAAACTATAATGTGCACTATGAAACTCTTTTATAGAAAATTACTTTTAGTAAATAGGGCTAAGAAATTAGACGTTAGCGCCAGCGCGGGATTCCTCTCACCAGGACTGCAGTGGGCTCTTGTGTTGCCCCTCCGAGAGCAATGCTTTGGCGTCCAGGCTGCAACGACCACCAATCTGCCCCTCTTGGAAAAAGTCCTCCTTAAACCTGCCGAAGGACAGCATGTGCAGATGGGTTTTCTACCTAACCACTTCATTGTTTGGAGTCAATATCCAGGTTGTAAATGGTCTCGCGTGTTCCAATTAGACTCTAACCGACAGGCAGAAAGACCCTGCGACCCAGAAGAGCAGGAGTCGGAGCGCCATGACCCACTTTTTGCGCAGCTGCTGCCCTGTGTTGCGAACGACCGCAACTGTGGCTCAACCCTGCCAGTTAGTAGGCTGCACTGACCTCTCGTGACCTCGCTGGGGTTCTCTCAAGTCAATGTACAGATTGGTGGCCCGGCAGAAGCGCATGTGGCTGGTACACTTCAGAGATGAGTCTCCCTGCAATAGACCGACAGCAGGATCTTTACCCAGCCAGCCTGACCATTAAAAACCCCATCCTCAGCAGTCAATGAGACACAGCTCTCAGTAAAAAAAAAAAAAAACTGAAACAGGTTTTAGGGAGAACGCTGATCTGCGAGTTAAGTTTTTTCAAAATGTACTCCACCTTCATAGTTTGTTTTTATCCATTAGTCAAGCCTAACAATACACAAAAACACAAATCTATTCTAATATGGTGAAAAGGCACTCGTATAAAGGCTGATGGAAAAGGATTTGTAGAATACCGCGTCATGGGCTCAACAGCGCATTGTGAACAACGAGACAGGACTAGAGGATACCAAGCTGATGCTCACGTGCTTGGAGGGTCGACAGAGTGTTCTGAGCTCACTCCGTCTCTCTTTCACGTAGCCAAAATCTGCCTGCTTCCAGAAGAGGTCCTGGGCAGTCTGAAGCGAGCTGGCCCTGAGGGGGGCATGGATGTTTGTTAGTCCGAATGGGGATTGCCCACTGTGGTGTGTGGGTACCTCCGAAACTGAACGAAGCATTATGAAGTAAGCCAGGTGAATCACTAGATGCGTCGAACAGCAGTTTGTATAATGCTCACACAAAAACAAAAACCCCATTTGTTTCAGTACCTTTTGGACAAAACTTATTTTATTAGTCGTTAAGAAATGCAGCTATTTCTTAACAGCAGGGGTAATACAACTTTGGATACTATATAAAAACAATTAAAACTGATTTAAACCTCCTCCAAATTATATTAATATCTGCTATGACACCAAAACCCTCAGCAGGCAACTGTAGGTCATCTGGATGTCCGTTTCGGGGGCCAGGAGAGGACGTACCATCGCGTGTCGACCTTAGAGCAGACAGGGTAGCTGAATCTGCCCTCCTGGGTGCAGTTTTTCTCATAGCCCCAGCAGGCTTTCCCGTCCCGCAGAGCGTTCTGTAGCGAGAGGAACCAGCTGGTAACAGAATCACAGAGAACCCAGCACGGAGCAGCCCGGACTTGCCCACCGTGTCAGGAGAGTCACAGAGGGCCAGCTCCTTTTTAATGGCAGGACTTCACACCATCACAACAGGCCCTCCAATACACACTTTCCTATTCTGCCTAGTCCTTCTATTTAACAAATTACCATCTCTGATAAAGCTAAAGCATTATAGTTCAATTATTTTGCATATCCTACTTTGAACGGACAAAGCGGGTCCTCTCGACAGAGCTTGGCAATCCTCTTGCTGTTGCGGAGAAAGTACGGGACGTGTTCCCCCGGCAACGAGAAGCTGCTGTAGTTCAGTCGCGGTTTGTGGCTCTGACCGGTCTCCTCCGTGCTGACCACAGTGCAAGCAAAGACCATTCCCAGTAATCCCAGCAACAGCATAGTCAGTCACAGAAAATGCATGGGAAGGGAATTCCCAAGTAGAAGAACGTGCACATTAATAAAAAACCCTGTGGAGAGAGGGAGAGGGAGAGAGGGAGAGGGAGAGAGGGAGGGAGGGAGAGAGAGAGAGAGAGAGAGAGAGAGAGAGGGGGGGGGAAAGAGGGGCAATGAGACCAAGGACCGGGTGGGAACCAGGTCGAGACGGATCTGAGCAGTTTAAGTGAGGTCCTGTTGCAGGAAACGTCACTGTTCTCCTTCCTACAATTGTTTCGGCAATCAGGGTTGGGAAAGGAGTCATTTGATGTTGTCAGCGACTTGCTCCACGGCTCAAAGCAACATTCCTTATTTTAATACATTAATCCTGAGGATATGACACAAACGCAGGAAATAAAGAGACGAACATGCACTTGCACACCCCTCTACAGTCTCGGACTAAATGTTCCTAACTTTCAGGCTATAACACCGTAAGCGCTGTCTCCACAAACTTGCTGACCACCGGCGTAAAACATCTTAAGCGGAAATAATTTTCAGTTATTATCGAGAGAACCAACAAATAAAATGAAAACACTATTAAATAGTTATATAAAGTGCGGTTTGCGGGTTGCCAAAGTTTTGATTTGGTCCCAGCCCAAGAAGCATTACGGATTAACCAAAACAGTGATTACGGTACATTACTGCAAGTGTGAGACAGATAGCGAACAATGTTTCCAACCCGAAGGAAAACTTCGCAGCTGTTTTGAAGACAAGATCATATATTACAGCAGGTTAAAAAACAAGAAACTACACGCCTCGCTCTTTAACCTGAATCCACGAGTGCAGTCTACTTATAATAGTTTACATTTAATGTTGACATAAAGCACGGAATAATAATAATATTAATGTTTCATTCTTACTCATGATCGTCATTTCCTTTCTATCCGCACAGGTACGTAATTTTAAGAAGAACGTGACCCGCCAATACAGTCACTTCTATGCTGCTGGACTAGTTACTTTATCTCCAGTTTATAAAGATGTACGTAGCCATAGGAAGAGAGTTGAAAACAAACAACGTTTAAGACGCCAATTATAGTTAGCTGGGCAATAGTTAAATTGTTTAAGAAATAGTTTTTAGCTGTAATCGAGAACATCACAATTTCTCAGCCAGAGGAATCCCACTAGAGGTTATACGTTTTCAACAATGCAGCTAACTGTCTAGATCAGATCACACCGAGCCCCACCACTAAATACGCCTTTTCGCCGGGGCGCGCGCGCGCACACACACACACACAGACACTAACATCAGACGGCTAGTAAATATTAACTTAGGTTAGTAGTTTTCACCCTCACAACACTGGCGCCATTACGCCGCTGAGACCTTTTCTTACCTGTGTTAGACAAACTAAATTAAAGCGCAGGGAAAGCAAGTCGCCATAACACCGGAAACTATTCACCGGCCAGCCATCTATTATTAGTCACCAGATGGCGCTGTTTATCCAGCTAATAAATCCCAATTGGTTTACGGTAATCGGTTTCTAGAGTACAAGGATGAAAACCACTAAAGAAAACAAACATAACAGCCCTTTTTTCTTACACAGAGTAAGTTTTTTAAATTTTATTTCTCTCATTCCATTTAATCACAAATTTGAATTTACACAAATATACAGTTGGGGAGTCTCACACTAAATTGTAGTGTATTTTCCCTTTGATAACTACTGAAATCTGTTACATAATTCAACCCATACTAAAGTCGGCCATGTGTAGTACTTGAAATACAGCAGAACAATAAACTAAATTAATTATGTACTTTTTAAAAATCAAAATGAGATCATGTTTCAGGAAACCAGTCACTTAATTTGAAAATAAAATTGGAAATAAAAACAAAAAACACGTTTTTAAGTGCAAACAATACACGTTTGTTACGTCGGCAGATGTTTTTTTTTTTTGTTTTTTTTGCCCAACGTGTTAATGGAATAAAAGTCCTTTCCTTGAATAGTGACTTGTGACATCCGTAGCGTTCAATGCAACATATTTCTTGCAGACTAACAGGAGGGACACGAGTGCACACCATCAAAGCTTCCAGATGCACTGGGTATCTTTGCCAGACCTCTTCATGTCAGATCTTGATTTATGCGTTCTGCAAACCCTCCTTCCTAAAAAAATAAAATTGCTCTATACCTGGTCCCTGTGCTAATATATCCCTGTGCTAAGACGGATGCATCACAGGCAAGCCATATGGACAGATGCTTCGCAGGCAAGCCATCGCCTCAGACTACACTTCAAGTCCCACCTGCTTCATGCTCCAAAAAGACACAGTTGACGCAACCATCCCTTTCGTGAGTAAAAACCCTTCCTTAACACTGAACTAATCTGTTCAAATGTACACACATATTAAGCATTTTGTCTGTCACTGGAAACAAATACCCGCGACCCTGGCAGAGAAACGGTACAGTATATGACTAACAAGATTAAGTGAATGGGCAAGCGTTTTCATAGAACATATTGCAATGGTACGTGTAAGTCACAGTCAAATATGCTCTGTGGGATTAGCTTTCAATAACCTGACAAATGCAAGTCTGTTGATCTAGTCGTCAAAATGTTGTTTGCTAACTGCTAAATAATTTAAATTTTCAGTTAAATAAATTTTTGAACATAAACCCTTTGTAAAATCTTCTCAAACAGACTTTTTTTCCCCTCCTTTATGAAATTTTTCCACTCAGACGTTCCTCATTATTCTTCATCTCACATTTTCAACGAATGAAAATATGTTCAGATATTCCCACCCCTTTTGCAGCACGCAAATTTTTTTTTACTTTTGGGCCTTTTGTTTACTCAGGCATGTTCTGTCCTGCAAGCTCAGGCACGTTCTGTCCCCTCCTAAACCGTGGCATGTCTATTTCTGGTTCCTCAGGAGTTCGTCAATTTGGGTCTTGTACATGTTCTTGACGTCCTCCAGGTCCAGACGTAGCTCCTCCGCTTCCTCTGCCTTCTCTCCGTACATCTGCAGGATGGTGTTGTGCCTCTGTTCCAGCTCCTGGAAAAAACAACAGACCGTCAGGCACCTGGACCGGGGTCGAGCGGGCCGGCACCTGGACCGGGCGTCGAGCGGGCCGGCACCTGGACCGGGGCGAGCCCTGTGCTTATGTTCCAGGCCATGTTCGCGTGCGAAGAAAAGGGGGAAAAAAACAAAAAAACTAAACAAGTCTTCCATGGGTATTCCGTGACAACGAAAAACCAAGCAACGCTAAGACCCAGCTAAAAATCAGGGTGACCAGAACCCGCTAAGGACCAGCCGCCGCGATAAAGCTCCTCCCCTCCTCGGTTGTCAGTCAAACGGGTTGGACCAGCTTACTCCTTACCTTCAGCTGAACTCGGAGTCTGGGGACCTCTTCCAATTTCTCCTCCATCTCATCGTTCTGATTTGTCAGTCTGACCAGCTCCTCCGCCATGACGGAGCGGGTTTTCTCCAAGCTGGAGATCTCCAGCTGGGGAGACGAAAAACAGGCTGATTTACAAACAACTAGAGACAGGAATTGTAACTGTAACCAATTACGGTTACTCAATACATTTATATATTATATAATATATATACTAATAATATAATAATATATATTATATATTTATAAGGCTGCAAAAATCCATTGAAAGTACATCGACACCTTGATATGGGGTCAAAATAAGCCCAAGAAGTTTACTTCGAGGAGAGACTTCACCCAGAGTTTAAATGACGGTCTAATTGCTGCCACCTACTGGCGACAGCACGCAACGCAGCACGATATTTCATGCCCAAAACAACTGTTACTTACAGTTGGAAAAAACAACCTTAAGTTTATCGAGGGTTGGCTCATTAGGGCTAACCTTCCACCCTCCATAGATCTACCTGTAGCTGAACAATCTCTCCCTCTCGGAGTTTCAGCTGGGACTGCAGGTTTTCGATGATGCTGGACCCGCCTCCTAGTCGCGCCGCCTCGTACAGATTGCTGCCACTCGCCGACAGATTCACCATGCCAAAGGAGTGATCCAGAGAGTCCTCCTGCAGAGGGAGCTACATATTTCAGTCAGAAGGAACAGTAAGGCAGTCATTTTAACTACCTACAGCTGCTTTTAAGCTGGAAGAATAAAAAGACATGTACACAGACACTTTAAGTAATTCAGTTAAAATTAATGGTAAATTGATGGAAAATTTAAAATTGAACTCCAGGGAAAAGTTGCACTTAAGAAACTTACTTTCATGACTTTTCAGAAACAAATTTGATCCCGGTTCAATGACACTTGCTACACAGGGTAACAGTGTCCGTGTCTTTAAACTCAACAAGCTGTTTTTTAATGTCTGCCGTTAGGTCACCTGAGAGAGCAGAGAGGACTGCAGGCCCAGGTTCTCCCCCCCGCTCATGGAGCTGGAGGGGGACAGGGAGGGGGTGGAGACGGCAGGGGGCTCACTCAGCATGGACTTCCTCTCCTGCTTGGCGCACGACACAACA
Organism: Hiodon tergisus; assembly: GCA_025775045.1. Lineage (NCBI taxonomy): Eukaryota > Metazoa > Chordata > Actinopteri > Hiodontiformes > Hiodontidae > Hiodon > Hiodon tergisus. The sequence goes on from JAOVYW010000101.1 coordinate 3,225,182, forward strand.
ATACGTGGTTCAGTTCATCCCAAAAATTCTACAGCAATCTCGCGTCTCCGTTTAAAGCACCTAATTTTTTCTAAATTTGACTGCTATTACCAGAACAATTTATTTTTAAAATTATTTTTAAAACGACACAATGTCACAATTTTCTCTTCAATGGTCCTGATCCTACCTTCTCCTTGAGTGCTTCTTGGGCCAAATAGTATTTCTTTTTCTCTTGCTCCACCTTCATTTTTTCAATCTCCAGCTGATTGGTCAGAAGTAACTGTGTGACAGAAACAAGTGGGAGGGGCCTGTAAGTAGGTTTGCATATAAGCAGACGACAAGGCTTAAGCGATAGCAGAAACAGACGATACCTTCTCCTTCCTGGCCTCCTCCAACACCCGCACATGCTCCCCCTTAAGGTTCGCCAGCTCTACATGTTCCCTGGGGGAGAACAAGTTCTGAACGGTAAAAATAGGCTAATCTGGGCATCCTCCCCCCCACCCCCCACCTTCATCGTTCTCACCGTCATCTCTCAGTGTATCACGAGAAGATTTCTATCATAACTAAGACTGAAACTTAAGCAGTACAGCTTCATGTGCCTTCTGTGTGCTATTAAGCGTCATGAGAAAGCTGCCTTAACTCAAAGCAACCAGCAGCAGTGGCCAAACCATTCACACCAGAACCTTTTCGCCCACCTGCTGTTGTCATCTTCCAGCTTCTCCCGCCTTGACTTCTCCACGTCCAGCTGACCTTGGAGACGCCCCTTTTCCTGCCGCAGCAGGGAGTTCTGGGACTCCAGCGAGGCCAGCTGGGCCCTGATGGTCAGGAGCTCCTCCGCTGCGGAGCGTTCCTTCTCCACCGCGACAGCTAGCTGAGCCTGGGCGTCCGCTGCACAGCAGAAAGGGAAACTATGACCTTTTAGCGAGGCTCACTCGAACCCACACCCAAAGGAACATGCAACTAAAACTTCAGCCTCCACATTTACACAGATGCACCCGAGCTGTGCTGCGATTCTGCCCTCACCCAGACGGTCCGAGATGTTTTTCTCCAGCTTCTCCCAGGACGCCGTCTGCCCCCCTAGCGTGGCCTGGAGGTTCTCGATCTGCCTCAGTAGGGGCCGCGTTGCCGAGGTTACACTCTGGCTCAGCTCCTGGTTCCGCGTCTCAGCCCCCTGGAGTCTCTGCAGCGGAATTGGACACAAAGTTAAGAGTGTTCCCCAGAATCTGAAGCAGTCAGCCAGTGAGAAAAACGGGGCCGAATATCGAGAATCTTGGTACCACCGCGGGTGTTGTTAGGTACAGGCTGCTACAACAACACCATAAAAGACATTGAAAATGAAGTTTAATAGTGTCCGGCACTTCCGGAAAACACTCAGTGTGGTTCAGTGAGTGGGGCGTGTCACATGCAGTATTGAATATCGCCAGGTGGCTGTTTACCTGCTGCAGTTCACTGATCTCCTCCCGCAGGTAGTCCTCCTTCCTGGCCTGCTGCTGCTCAGCCCGCTGCAGAGCCAGCCGAAGGTCTGCGACCTGCGGAGATACGGGCGATACGGAGCCGGAGAGCTGAAGACACATGTTCAATGAGAAACATCATCTCTTATTGGAGCGCTGACACCATCCCTAATGTATTCAAAGGGAATTCGTCCGTTTCTACTAAATAGTGTCAGTGGCCTAGTGGTGGTCAAACCCGGTCAGTGCTCTTAGGTCAGGCTTAAATGAAGTCAATACTTTGATCGTGGTGCTGAAACATATGCTGGCTGAACAAGCTTGACTGGTAGATCCCGTCCTTCCTCAGGCAACAGTCCGCTCTCTGTGTTGCCGGTGCTTAAACGCAGTCGGCTCAGTGATAGTGGTGAGACACGGTTGTTGCTCTGACTGGCGATACTTGTTAAAATACACTGCTATGGTAGTTCTGGTCGGACCTGGTTGGCCAGTGCCTCCTGCTGCCTGTGAGACTCCTCCTGGGCCTTCTCCAGCATAATGCTCAGCTGCTCCTTGGCCTGGATCTCCCGGCTCAGTGCCGCCTCCTGGGCCTCGCTGTCCTTGGTGGCGTTGGCCTTGTGCAGCTCGGCCAACTCCCTGACAAACCACAAACACGCAAAGACCAACCAATCAGGAGTGGGTACCCAGGAGTGGGTAGGAGACATGGTCTGGCCACAGTATCGTCAAGTGACATCTTGAAACATTCTTTGTTATGTCCGGAATTACTGCTATATTTACCTTCAAAGATCAGATCGACCATTTGAAATGAACCTTTATGGAAAATGATGTCCTTCGGCAAATTCATTGAGAGTATTCCACTATGGCTGTGAGGTTTCCAGACCACTGATAACGGCCTATGGTAGTAGCCTTGACGGCCATCAGATCAATGCCAAACTGACTCTGTGAATGGTGAAGGAGTGTGTGAGACACTCCAAGAAAGACGTGCGTGCATTCCACACCTGTAGGAGCTGTCCAGAGCAGCCTGCAGACTGCGGTTCTTCTCCTGGGTCTCCTCCGTGTCAATCTGCAGGTTCCCCAACTCTTTCTCCTGCTTTTCCACCACTGCGTTCAGCTTCTTAATGTTCTCGCGGTGCTGCTTCTCCACCTCTTCTTTGCCGTCCAGAACCTGCAGCCACATTAACAACACCAACCACGCTTCACACTTCTCTCACACCAGATCGGTCACATCACAAGGAATTTTACACAGCACCCAGACCTTTCTTCTTTTCATCAGGGTAAAAAACTATCACTGTTCCACACATCAGTGAAGAAGGTTTTATTGAACCGTATCAGCTTCTAGGAGGGCGTTCCTACGGACCTGCTGCAGGTGCTTCAACTCCTCCTCCAGCTCCTTCAGGTTCCTGCTCTGCTTGGAGAGTAAGGTCTCGTTCTGCTTCTCCTTCAGCCTCAGCTTCTTTATGACGTTGGAGTGCTGCAGCTGCTGCTTGGACAGCTTCTCCCCTGAAAGGCAGCGGCATCTCTGAGTCTCCGCCGCACATTTTATAGTCAATGGGTTGAGCGCCCCCCGGGGGGCGGCTTCCTGAATGACCTCACCTTCCTCCAGCAACCCTCGGATCTGCTCTTCCTTTTCCCGGATTATTTCCATGGTCTCGCTGGAGTTGAGCCTGGATGACAGCTCCTCTCTCATGGACTTCATCTCCTGAAGCAGAAACGCAAGCCAGGGCAAGTCAGTGGGGCGAGAATATTATGGGGGGGAAAGGGCCAACCGTGACCCTTCTCCGAGTTGATTTCACTGCTGTCAGTGTTAATACAGTCTTGGCTGTTCCCTTTACTGGATGAAACTATTTGAGAAAAACTACTTTTTTTTTTGTGTGTGGCAGTACAGCCAAACGGTAAACTCAACTGGGTGTACCCGCCAACGCTCGTCCCTTATAATAACGCAGTTTATAATAACGCAGCAGCCCTTTTGCCCCAGAGGGCGAGGGATTCAAACGTGCTGTACTCAAGCATGGCTTCCACCACAAAGACCTCTTTCTTACAGGGCCGGGCCGGTGGACGTGCTGCCAGGACTCTTGGCGCCTCACATGGGAAGAGCAGGGTAATACAAGCACACTACAAGTTGATTTTGTTGGGCGTGCACGATTGTTCACCTTCTTGGCAGCGTCTCTCTCCTTGCAGGCCAGCTGGGCCTTCTTCTCCGTCTCAGCTATGCGCTGCGTGAACTCCTCCCGGAGCAGCAGCAGGCTGGAGCTGTCCTCCCGCAGGCTGGTCATCTCACTGCACAACACAACCAGAGCCTCTCTCACTGGGCTGCGGAGGGGGCTGGGGAATGCTTTTCAGAAAGATCCCACAGCCGTTACAGCGTGAGCACCCTAAACCTTTGCCCCAGAAACGTTAAACTGAATCCATTAGGGCACTTTCGATCCAACTTTATCTAATCAGGTCAGTCGACATGAACAATGCCAAATTAACCACAATTTTCATATAAATGCCAATGACATTGGGTGCTTGGGTTTAATCTTTGGAATTAAAAAAAAAGACAACGAAGCAGACGAGGTCAGCGATGAGCTTACTCTTCGAGATTGTCCAACCGTTCTTCCAAGCTGGCCTTATCTTTGCTGACGTTCAGAAGCTGCGATTCCCTCTTCTCAAGTCGACTCGTCAGTTCATCAATAACCTGCAAACGGCACGTGTTTCGATGTTCGTTCACCATCAAAAAGAAAGCAATACAGAAACATTCGATTAAAACAAGACACGTTTCATTCTAAATGTCAGAGTTGGCCCGGTAGGGTGTCAGACCAGCAGGGTTCGTGACAATCTATGCATCATTTCCAACAACAGCTACCACCAGCTACCAAAGGGCTCAAGAAGAATGAAAACTAAAACAATTCCAGGTGCCCAGGACTTGTGCGCCAAAGTCCGGTTTAACTATACAAATATGTACAAAGCTAAACAGGCAACAACCTTCTGAAGCTGGAGGGCCTGACTGTTCTTTTCCTGCTCGGTGACATCAGCGGTGACGCCGGGCACTGGGCCAGGAGGCTCCAGGTCCACAAGCTCTTCTGGCTGCTCGCAGTTGACCGGCGTGGCACTCCGCCCACTCTCCTCCATCTCGTTGTCGTCCAGCAAGTGGTCCCTCGCCGCCTCCACCGGCCCAGACGCGACACGGCCGTCGCCGCCGGTAGCGATGGAGGCGAGCGTGCAGGCCCGGCCAGGCAGCTCGTCGTCCGAGTTGATCTCGCTGACGCTGCGGCTGTCCAGCGACTGCATGCTGAAGGAGTCGATGCGCTCGAAAGCGTCCGAGGAGCCGCAGCTCTCCGTCAGCTTCTGATAGTCCTCCAGGCGCTGGAGGTCGGCGCAGGCGGAGGAGGACAGCAACTGGAAGGACCCGTGCATCAGGTGCAGGCCGGCTTTGGGCTCCGCCTCCTGCCGGGAGCCGGCCGAACTCTCGCTCAGCACGCTCTCGTGGTCCAGCACCTCGATGTCGCTGGTGGTGGACGTCCCCGAGGAGAAGGTGCTGGCAGGCGGCGAGGGCGTGTTGCTCTGCCGGTCTTCGTGTTTGGCGTCCTTTGACTCCAGCTGTATGTCCTTGGGTGGCGCGGGCCGTGGCTTCGGGGACCTCCCAGACGTCACAGTTCCCACAGGCGCGCCTCCGTCTGCCGGAGGGCCGGGAGGGGGGAGCAATCGGCCCTCATCGTCCGACTTCAAAGCAGCGTCTGTGGTGTCCTCCCCCACCCTGCTTTCACCTGCAGTGTCATCGCGGTGTTGCGATACATTCGGCAGGGTGAGGCTTTCCAGATCTGCTCCGGGAGTCACGGTATCCACGGTATCCGCGGTACCCACGGCAGACTCCGGCTTGGGGAGATCCACCTGAACAGGTTCACTAGTGGCAGCATTTTCACTCTCTGGCCTGCCGTGCTGAATGGAGTCAGTCTTTTGAGGACAGCTGTCCTCCCTGACCTCAGTCGCCCTTTCCTCATCTTCCTTCTTTTGTGGCCTCTGGGACTTGGCCGGAGGCACTGACACCACCTGGCTCTTATTCAGCTCTCCTGGTGGCAGAAACACGCTGAAGAAATTCTCAGACTCGTCTACGACTGTCCGGGTGACGGGCGTAGTAATGGCCTCCGTCGACTGAGGAGTGGTCTGTTTGCATTCCTGCTGGGGGGTATCCCATTGGCTCATTCCCCAGCCCCCACTCAAAGACGTCTTCCCAGACAAGTCTACAACCAGAGTAAAAATCTATCAAATTCCTATATACAAACAAACAAATCTCAAACAGCAACCACAACCAAAAAGGCACCGAAAAAAACATTTTTTAAATTAATTCTAATATTTGATGATAATAACAACAACAACAATTTCGATTGGATAAAATCTCAACTGACTTCACTAGCAACGACACATTTTGGATTCTTAGATTTGAAAGATAAGGATATGCAAGATAGATTTGTAAAGAATTCTCCATGTAGAGATGTTCCCATTGAGGAAGGTCTTTCAAGCTGAATCTAACTAAGAAAGCAAAGTTTCATAGTATCAATGCATTAATACCATGCTATGTAATATTTTTAAAACGTGAGCAGAGGTAAGGGGGGGGTTCCTACGTACCTCCTCCTCCCGGATGTTAACTAGCTAGCTATCGTACCAGGATCTGTTGACGTTTGTTTTATATACATACGCCAATATATGCAGATATATATAGTACTAAGAATGGGTCTACCAATACACCGAACTACACACAATTCACTTACCATCATAAGATGGCACCACAGTCTCACCCCACTGATCTTCTTCTTTGATGTCCAAAACTCTATCGATGGACTTCTGAGCAGTGGTCAGAGCTTGTTTGGCAAAGGTAGATAAATGCGACGTGTTAAACCAACTCATCGTTCTGCATGTATAAATTAGCCTGCCAGTATCTTGTCTTCGTAAAAAAGTCTGCTGGCGATATAACCACCGGAGTTGGCTAGCATTCTACGACAGCAAAAAGTTGCAACCGCCAGAGGTAACACAGCTAACAACCTAGCTAGCTAGACAGGCCCTGGAATACCAAATACAAGCTACCGACAAAATTAATCCTCTGTATTCCGATCTTCAATTGGTAGAATCCATAAGGAATACAGAGATATCGCACTGCGGCAGCACGACCACAGTCAAAATCATTGTAGAACTCGTTTAGGTCATGTTTTGATATTTCGATATCCACTTCCTTTCCACGTCGCAAACCTGAGGTGACGTCGCCTTCCGGTGAAATGACAGAACTTCGTAAAGACCAACAAGCATTAACTGTCGTGTTACAGTCCTGCCAGTGAATGTACTTGTGACACTAGATTGATTCAATTTATACGTAAGAAACCCTACTAAATATGCGCGTTCAAATAATACCTCATACTAGAAAAGAACTATTTTTGGCATGACGACATGTTATTTTCACAATATCATCATTATTATTATTATTAGAAAATGTAAGTACTTAAGACAACGTTCTACTATAATGTTATTATAACTACCTAAATACATCAAATATTCTTAATTACCCACACGATTTTTATTTTGTACATTAACCATTTAGGACACTGACAAATTGAATAACAAAACATTTATTTTCAATATGCAGTTGTTCAACTGTCATTTTCTTTACACAGAGACCCACCATATCGGTATACACTAAGATTATACAAGAAAATACCTCCAGAAATAAATATACAAGATGTTCACACAAAACCGACAACTACAGTTTGGACTAGATAAGTTTTCCTGCCTCCCAAAACAATATTACCTTGGTGAATAAAAAAGACTGGATCTAAGTTGGGTCAAGCTGCAGACTAAATACAGAAATGAGGAGACCTTTTACTCTCTCAATTCATTCCACTAATCACAAACTATTCAGATTCAACACTTTAAATACGCTTATTGTCAATATCGGAGCCAAAAGGTTTTAATTGACTGCCTTTGTAAGTATACAAATTGTCATGTTTCACCAGGTTCAATGTAATTTTCTCTGTGACCTTCAGAAAAAGGGTATATTAGGAATAAGGGGAAAGCAGGTGATCCAGGACTATTTGTTCATTTTAAGAACCCTTTACATTGGTCTGCTTGTAGGCCTATGAGGTGAAGTTGAGTTTGAAGAGGACCGTTTGAGGGGTGGTGGCATCTGCCACTGCCAGTTCCTGTCCGTCAGTCAAACCAAGCTCTGGGGAACAAAGACCAAAAAACAAACTAACCCGCTCAGTAAAATTAAAAGAGAAATTCAAACAAACACACGTTTAATTTTGTACACAATCGAACATATGCAAGTGAATAGTTTATATTACCTTTCAGCGTTTTACAAAGATTTGGCCTTGTTCGTTCTTCAATAGAGGCTACAGTCTACAGGGATGAAAGTAATTACACAATCAATTCTTCCATTGATCTATGTTCTTTGATAACATGTGTGTGTGTTTGC
>JAOVYW010000101.1:3233144-3250529 GCA_025775045.1 Hiodon tergisus
TGCCCCCCCCCCCCCCCCCCCCCCCGTTTATGGCTCCGAATCGTTATGAAATTTTAATAATTAATATCTCTTAACATGCTTATAAAGCTTGTCGGTGGACACCTTGTGCGTGTTGAGAGTGCGTGTGTGGCTGTGTCTGCCTGTCTCCTGCAGCGCAACAGCCTAGCATCCTGTCCTGCTTGTACCCTGCCTCAAACCCTATGTATAAGCGGTTTTGGAAAATGAAAGAAATGCATGCAATTAGAGGTTTTTTTTTTTTTCCCCTTCTTGTTCTTCCATAAAACGCTGACTACTTACTTATATCATTACATTGAGGTTACGCCCAGAGAGCGTATGTAAACTTAAGTCCAGCGGTGATCGATAGCTACTGACGGCGGCATGAAGGGAGAGGCCTCGCGTTGCCTTCTCAGTCAGTCGGCCCCTAGTGCTGCCACAGACACGGGGACACGGGGGACAGGGGGGACACGGGAGACACGAACCTCCGGCGTCGGGCTGGTGGGCGGGCGACAGTGTGTCCGTGGAGCCGGAGCCGGCGCTGTACTGGTCCATCGAGCTGAGGGAGTAGCTGGACTGGTTGCGTTTGCTGCCCCCCTGAGCGTGGTGGGAGCCCCTGTCCAGCTCCTGTTCGGGGATGATGCTCAACCTCCTCGCCCCTCTCACCGCTTCCTGGCTCGTCACGCCGGCCGCCGCGGCTGGGGTCGCGCCTTCTAAGAGTTTTCAAAATAAACGCGCGTCTTCCGTCAACGTTCGGACAACAGTGAAGTACAGGGTTGCCCAACAGCAGGTATGCAGGCTTCGAACTTCGAACCTCCTCTGACCCGGTCCCTCATGTCAGCCTTGTGGGCCGTTCTGGCCTAACGCGGTGCCGCACTGCAAGCCATTGGCTTCAAACCCGACGGTGGTTTCCAGGGGGTTTTCGACTCTCAACGTAAAGTTGGAGAGCCTGACAGAGACAAGAGAAAGTCTTTTAAAATAATTTTGAGAAAATGTGGAGTAGCTGATGACTGCTGTGTCTAACTTTCCAGAGTAATGCCGTGTATCTGTGGCCATTTATAGGAATCTGTGGCTTGAAAGAACGTGTAGTCACTTTGTGCACTAATAAGACATATTCATATATTAATGACATACCTGCATATTTCTAGCGATTGCTATAATGTTAACTAGCCAAATTCTAAACTTATATAACCCTGCATAATTAATTAATTGTACAATGTTTGTTGCTAACTAATGTTTGTTATTAACTAATGAGCTAACCAAACTATCGACAGTTGTCACATGATCTTCATAATGCACAACAAGCTGATTATAATATTTGAAATAAATCCTGCTAGGTTTTCCACACAGTGGCTTAGCTTCGCGGGTCACTGTTACTGTGTGATTCTCACACTGACCCATGACTTGCATGTTAGGCGGATTCGAGTCTGCAAAATCGGCCCTTTGGGAGCTGTCGTCTGTGTTTCTGCACATCCCCAGGCTGGTCTCCAATCCTGGGTGTTACTGATGTCGTGCCCTATGCTGCTGAGGAGGCCCTCCTGAACTGGATAAGATGTTTCAGAAAACACCGCCACCTCGACCCTCACCAGGACAAGCGGTATAGAAAAAGGATGGATGGATGGGGTATCCACTGCTTTTTAGCTAGCTAGAGAAGCAAACGTCCTAGCAAAACATTGATAGGATAGCTTTGAAATAATGTTTAAATCTTGCTAGTAACCTCTGGATTTATCGTGTTATGGTGGCAAACTGCACGCACGAGAATGATTTACTGTAACAATTTTTAAAAATTGTTTAAATGATTCCATATTAGAATCATATACTTTATGATTTCTAATAATGGTTCACCATATTGCTGCATAACAATATATGTTTTACACCAAAGAGGAAAACATATTTAATAGATTTAGCACAAGCCATTTACACCCACTGCTGGGTCATCCTGTATTTTACGGAACAGAGGGTGTGAGCTGGGAAAACACTCAGTGACACAGTACACCAATGAGTGAACACTCAGTGACACAGTACACCAATGAGTGAACACTCAGTGACACAGTACACCAATGAGGTTCAGTAGGCTAGATGGGGGGATTATTGATTGAAACCTCTTATTTGGATTCGGTTACCTCTCTTGGACCTGACCGTTGTTCATCTGCTGGCCAGCAAAGAGAGCTGGGCCCAGTATCCTTCCGTGATCGTCTGTCTGCAGCTCCCTGCTTCAAACGTTAAACTTGACTCCAGGGTGTAACACTATCTGATGCTGAAGACGTGTACTTTTTAACTGCCGTTAAAAGCTGTAAGAGGTGTTTGCTTCAAACAGGGGTGATGGCAGGGATAGGGGTGATATTTAAGCCCTGAAATGTCCAAACAGCATGGTCTTCCGTGAAAAGCTGGTGATGCAGCGCTGCTTTCCAAATAACCGAGCTGGGACAGCTGTAAGCAACTAGCCTTAAAGCAGTTGGCCGTAAATATTGACTGGAGCTACCGCGGATTATATTTAACTTGTTTTACTTATTTTAACATCAGAGGTAAAACATTTGGCGGACGTTTTTCTTTGCTATTTGAAAACAAAAACCAAACATTTTAGCTCAAAAGCGCGCTTCCTACAAATGCGATGCCGTTCTCTTGAAGAAGAGCGGACACAGATGCCACAAAAGTGTTCGCCCTGGAGATATTACTCAATAAACTGATCTTGCGGTGCGTTCTTTCTCCTGCGCCCTCAAACTATAAATCTCCCAGTGGATGCTTTCCAAAGTCTGAGGCGCACTAGCATCTACAGCAGGGCCCTACAACATTCATGTGGAAGGCTCCGGAAGGGGCTGGAGGCCTGACCATTTTATTTTTCTAAATAATAATAATATAATAATTCATAACTTTTTCAACGTTAAGCCGAGGTAAAAGTTTACTTCATACAGGAGTGAGGGTTAAATTGCTAGGGTTGGGGATTAGAGCCGGGATTGGGACGTAATCCCCTCACTTACTGGCGGACTGAAAGGAGCTTGCAGTGGTAGGGCAGGAGAGAGAGACAGACAGACAGACAGACACATCCACACACTCACTAAGGGCCATCAGTCTCCGATTCACCTCACTGGTACGTTTCTGGAGACTGCATAAAATAATAGCCCAATAATGTTTTCCGTGAACATATTTGAATACTGAATGTTAATGAATTATTGCTGTGACTGCAGTACCCTGTTTATTTTTCTACCACCTATCCTAAATTAATTATTTACTGCACTTTCCTCCATTTTATTTAACATTTAATGTCGTATGATTTATTAACACAAAGAGAATATTTTCTGAACAGATTTTAATGGGAATAAGCATTGTTAGTCTACCAAAAAAAAAACGAAAAGAAAAAAATGTGGCTTTGGGCTGATTATTCAATTTCATAATTTAAAAAGAAGGTGGAAAAAAAGTAATGTTTCTTTAAAAAGTCTCCGGGACATTGGTCTGTGTGGTGAACAATTTGTTTTATTAGGGGACCTGGGAGCCTTTTTGGTCCTTCACTTTAGGAACGTTGAATTCTGCGCCATTCTGCCAAGCACTGGATTAAACTTTGTTCCAAAACCTATTCTGTGCTTAAAGTTACTACAAACTACAAATATACAAACTACAAATATACTTCACCTGTAAACAAGGCAAACATGTCTGTTCAAGCTGTGGTTTTAAATCAAGGTAACACTAGCCATTGTTACTACGCTTATACATAATGTACCACTTGATTTTTACAATTGAATTGGAAGGCCTTTTCTCAGTTACAAATGGGGATACTTGAAAGATAAATCCTGTTCCACTCAAGCCATTGACTTTCAGCTCCCTAAAGAGCTTCCCCATAACCCTGTGTGCCGTGCCGTGTTTAACATAAGCAGTAAACTTTCCTCACTTGTTCCCAATCCAATTTATGGATAGCATAACCTCCCAAAAGTGTGTTTTTAAGCTTGGTTTTAATTAAGCTTGATTTTAATTAAGCATGGTTTTAATTAAGCATGGTTTTAAATCATGTGTGGACTTACTACCTTTAGCGCGACTGGTTAGACCTCTCATTCACAAAGCCCTGACACAACAACCGACCCAAGCAATCTCGTGGCTTTATAGTCACGATTAACTGCATTTAGCCACAGTATCTACACTCACACTATATAATACTTATTGTACAGTTTCCAACCTAACCTGCCAACCATGGCTGTACATTTGTCTGATTTTCAACAAATACAGTGTGGATGTCAGAGGCCTACTGGTGTTGTGTAGGTCCCAAGTTAAGCAAATTCTGACGGCATTAATAAAATGTACAGGCCATTGTATATTATATAAATCTAAGTAAGTGTCATTTTAAATTATCTTTAAAAAAAATAAAGTGCAAACATGCATTAACAACAACAATTAACTTTAGATTTTAAATTAATTACATTAATTACTCATCCAAAAATTTGAATACAAGTAAAAAATCGTAATTTATGTGCAATTATCATCCTCCTTAATCGACAGGTCTACAATTTACCCAAATAATTATGTTTATCGTGAAGCCTGTATTTAGCGTACAAATCCGATCGTCGATTACTTTCCATCGCACAGCCTTGATCAATACAGGGTTTGACAGATTTCCTATCAGTTTCCGAAGCTCGTGGGAGTCGTTTAAATTTTCTTCTTTTTAAAAAGTCCAGCAGCACTTTTTGCTTTTAGTTTTCTCCAATCAGGGTGGATTGTTTATGGTGCAGGGGGGGTTGCAATATTGCACATTTACAGTATTCTTACCTCATGACCAACTTGTTTTAAACAGCCACCTCGTTATAATGGGTCTTGATGGTGGTTTTAATTGATGTGCGTCTCTCTGTGCATAGCTGCTGTGTTTACGTTTGTGAGCGGTTTGAATTAAATTCAGGACAAGTTAAAATGGATCTTGATCTCATTTACATCACATAGACGTTCTCCCGACATCTGGGTCTCAAACACAGTGGATTTAACTTGCAACCCTAGACCAGTGTTGACATTCGGGCCTCATGTCAAACACAGTGGATTAACCACAGTTTGGTTTGTGTAGAATTTGTAACACTATACCAGTGTTGAATTATTTTTTTGACTCAAGCTTGAACAGATTGATGACAGTTCCCAGGAGATGCCAAAAGCCTGTATAGAGAAGAAAATTCTCCAAGCTAAAGTGCTGAACAGAATATAGAAACAGAACTGGAAAAATGTTAAACGGCTGATGACAGCATCTCAAAAGGGGTAAGCTAGGTTCTGATGAATTTAGTCCAAATAAATGAACAAAGTGTTGTTGTTTTATTTGTGTATCAGTATGTGACTACCAATTGTCACAGTCCTTACAAATACATTTATTCCAAGTCTATAGAGGGGGAGATGTTTTTTTTTTTTTTTGTGCTTTTAGAAAAACTGAATCACCTCACAAATTGGCTTAATGTGAAACATATTGAAATGGGTTCGTGGAATTGCCAACCACTTTGGATAAGCAAAATACATTTATGCAAACAAGGCAGCATGTTGGAGAACACTGGTGATGTTTATCAGATGCAAAATAAGACAAACACACAAGCTTATGTATTGCTGCTAACTAGAAAACATAATGAAGACCTTTCCACTGTGTGGGGAATCTTATATCGTGCATGCAAGGTTAGTCACTATATAGAAATTCTTATTGCTCGAAATGTAACGGTTCCAAACTTACCAGCTGTGATATAAGGGCTTTTTTCTTCACCTCTCATTATTTCTTTTCCCCTTTCGTCATTTTTTCTTGAATTATACGCTGCCATCTGATAACACACAAGACGAATGAATCGTTAAATCAGTTAATAAAAAATTATAAATAAGTATCAATGAATAAATACATCACAAATAACCTACAATAAATCGTGCAATGTATTACTGATTTTTTTTTTTTTTTTACTGAACATATTGTGTTATGTGCAACTACGGTTGTTGCACAGGATTGAATCACAACAACAACAAAAAACGAAGGAAAATTCTATAAGATAACGAAACAGCTTCACTGGTAGTTGTACCACGATTATCCAGGTTAGAGGTAACATCTGGCAGGAGACGTCAGAAGTTCACGGGCAACGAATTTTCACTTAAACGATTTCCCGTTAAACCGACGCTTTCGGCTTCATAAACAATATAAAATACGCAGTACTGTACCTGAGGAAACTTTCCCAACAGAAAAGCGACAAAGCGCTGCGTGACAGCTTTTCCGTTTGAGATAATTACTAGCCTTCTCAGATAGCCAAGAGAAAAATCCTCAGGACACCGTGACCCACCCTCTCCAGCAGTGACGTCGCTCTTTGCGCTGTTTCTCCTAACCCCTGTGCAGCTGTTTTTGACGAAGGTTATGAAAAACGCTGGGAAGAATGTGTCGTTTTGTGTGTTTCTCTGGCACTTAATTAATCACTGCTTTCATCCACCCGAGTATTGAGTGAATTTATACGTGTCTCGTTTGGAGCGACAATCTGCAAGCCTCGAGGTCATGTTTTCTTCTTTCAGGTGATATCAGGTTGAATTAATTTTAATGAAAAATAAAAACTAACTGCACACGGTGTCACTTAGAACGTGGAATGATTTCAGTTATTTCGTTGAGGTAAGCAATCTTTATGTGAGAAATAATCATTTGTACTCTTGGGAACACTTTTTGCCTGCGCATTGAGGTACGGGCAGTATAGACGAATTATTTATATATATTTATGAAAAAATCGACACTTAGGGAAATTCCGCAGTTCAGTGCTACTGTCTTCCATGTACAATATGCAGTTTAGGGGGCTAATAAATTCCTTCCAAGTTTTTTCCCCTTAAAATTGTTAAGCATCTGAAGAATACTGGCCAAGAAATACAATTTCCAATTTTGCTTTTCATTTTGAAGCATGTATGCATTCATAAATCCAACACTAACTATTTAACCTTCTACTAGTTAATATGCTTTCCAGTAATATGAGCATAGATACGTCATCAGTGTAGGCCACTTAAAATTAAAACAGCACGTTTTGCATATACTGTGTATTCTCCACAGGAATGTAGGTCATTTGCATTGCAGCACACTTGGTCAAATAGAAGAACAATCTCAGTCGCATACCTATATATAGCCTCAAGTATAATACATTCTTATTGCAATTATATTGTAATCGCTAACTAGCTTAAATGTTTTAGCTGTGCAATTTTCTGTTGAGTGCCGCAGACAGGAGTGTGAAGCCAGGTTTGTAGTCTACAGCCTATTGGGCACGACAGAAGTGTTCTTCGGAGATGTCATCAAGAACACGACAGTGGCCACGGTAAGCACCTGCGGTAGGAGCGATCTGTGGTTGACACAGTGGTGCCACTTGGACACAAATGAGACCTGATCCACCTTGGCCAGGTCGCTCGGTCAGGGGGTGGGGTCAGATGTTGAAAGACCGAAAACACCTTATGATAGCTGGTTACATTCCAGATGATGTGCACCTGCTCATCCGATTATTTATTTTTGCCTAAATGGAGAAATAAAACTGCAATGAGTGTGTGTGTGATTTGGCGCCGACATGGTACCCAACATCGCAGACACGGTACCCAACAAAATAAAAGAAATGCGTAGCTCGATGAGCAATTTTGTTAAATGTGTATACATGTCATTAATACAGTATTTTAGATATCAATTAAAATACCCAGATTGAAAAGTAACGGACTCAGCAAACTTGTGACGTTTTTTGTATTTTTTTAATTTAAAAGTGAATTAACTCTTTGTTTATTGAATGTGAATTTACACTGTTTAATTGTATCAGTTAATGTCAATACACTGTAACAATTAGTTTTATGGCAGTGTTCCTTTAAGATGTGTTGTTTGTGAAATGCGTAAGTTTTTGGATGTATTAGTTCTACCATAGTTACCATGATTGTTACAGAGCTGATAGGATGTGAATGGCTTCTCTGGAGATAGACCAGTAAGTGGAACCGTTTAACCTGCTGGAATATTTCGGCGAAGCTGTTCGATAGTCACTTCTGACAAGACATTCTATCAACTGTAGATTATGAACCAGCTCACCCTGAAAAACACTTACCCGCCCCCAAGAAGTCTCTGGATTTTCTAGACGGGAAGAAGTTCCTTAGCACCTCAATCTCAGCAAGTGGTGGTAGTGGAAGCATCCAGGCCGATGACTGCCTTTGACTCCCACTGTGGTTTATTCCTGTTTCGTGTTTTACCCTTTGGCTTGAGCAATGCAACACGGACCTTCTATAGGCCAATGAAAACTGTCCATCTACAAAAGCAGTGACCTTTTAACAATACCTCATTGACCTTGGTGAAGTATTACCAACCCAGACCTTCTAAAGGCCAATGAAAACTGTCCATCTACAAAAGCAGTGACCTTTTAAGAATACCTCATTGACCTTGGTGAAGAATTACCAACCCAGACCTTCTATAGGCCAATGAAAACTGTCCATCTACAAAAGCAGTGACCTTTTAACAATACCTCATTGACCTTGGTGAAGTATTACCAACCCAGACCTTCTATAGGCCAATGAAAACTGTCCATCTACAAAAGCTGTGATTTTTTCCTGGACTGCACTCGTCATGCAGAACTCCCTGCCTAATATCTGTAACTTTCCTGAGGTTCCTGAATTTGGAATTCCCTTCTTCATTCGTACAGATGCCTGAAATGCCGGGAGCTGCATTAATGAGACTAAGAGGGCCAGGATATTTTACGTGGCATGTGTAAAGCTGTGCGCGGCATAAGTCCAAAAAGCCATACTGCACTCCTGAAAAGGACTGTTTGGGAGTCATATGGGCACTGGATTTCTGAAAGCTGTACATCGAGGAACTCCATCTGACAATTTGAGGGAGAGCCTCAAAGCCTACATAAGTTTGTATGTAAAATTATACCTTTTGCTGTGGGTAGTTAGCTGCTAGCCTGTATTACTGTATTCAGGCATAGAAAGTGGGTTTTCTATTCGAAAATAGAAAAAGGACAAAATGGTGCTCTGTGTTGTTTTTTCTTTCCTTACACGCCATGTTGCCGTTTCTGTGAGTAGCAATTAATCTGTCACTATATGCCATGCTCCAGGCAGGTTTTCAACTTAACCATGCATGCGAGTCAGAATAGCTTGGTCGTGTCTTATGCTGTGCCCAAGGCTAAGGGTAGCCTTGACTTTTCCATGGGGATATCTGTAACAGTGAGTTTCATGCCAGGGCCCCTTTAAGAGGTGTTGTTTGTGATATGCATGTGTTTTTGGTATGTACCATAGTTGGTGGCCGGGGGCCGATTGGGTGTGAGTGGACACGTTTTCATGCACGACAATAATACGTTTGGACAACAATAATATATCGACCCTCAAGCAGAACCCAACTGCTAACCCTAACCCTAACCCTAACCCTAAACCTGTTTGGAGTGGTGCGGTGAGACCTGACTAATAAGGTCCATACTCAGCCAAATTAATAAACATACTTGAGGATCGATACTGGCGTTAGGTGCCTTTATTTCACTCCTCCTGGCTAGTGAGCAGCAAGTACACCCATGTATCTCAACAACAACAAAAAAGCCCAACCTACTGAAAAATCCTGTGCAGGAAGCTAGTCTGCCCCCTGCAGGTCTTCTCCCGGCCCGTCGCTAACGCGTGTCTCCGGTCGGCTTCCTGGGCGCCTGCAGGCCATACCGTTGAGAGGCCATACCGTTGCCTCTCGTCCAATTGGGGCTGAGTCTGCCGCGTGGCTGACTTGGATTTGAGGTGACTAGTCGTGCTTCCTAACCCTCCCTGTGTATCCGTAGCAACGGCCCATGATGCATAAACACAATAGGCGATTTCAGATTTCAAAAGAAAACAATTGGCAATTCCAAAATTCAAGATTAAAAAAAGGGAATACTTGTGAGTAAACAATATTACACAATGTTGAGACAGTAAATTGAGTTTGCCGGATACTTTACAGTACTATGGTATTTACAATTCAGAACAAATGCTGGTTAGCATGCATGCTGCCTGGATTTTCGCTTACGTCCATATTTTTTTCTCATTTCCATTGGAACTCTTTAAAAAATTGTATGTCTGTGAGTATTTGTATCATATCACAAACATTTGAAGGACATTTTTGTTTTTTGTTTTTTACATTGAGCCTGTAAAATCAGACTGGTTTTTGTTGTATTCAAATTTCACAGCATTTACAAGCCTGCCAATTTACACTCATTAGACTTCACATTAGTGTCGCATTTTAAAAGACGCCCTGCTGTGTTTGCATATGTTGGGAGAACAAGAGGCATGTTAATTGAAAAATTAAGATGTGAGCGTATTTGTCTATGAAGGCACTGCCAGATGCTTCTGGTTTTCAGGTATCAGTTCTGAACCAAACCCCAGTGGGGGGGGAGTTTTTCTCTTGAATTCTCCTTTCTTCTACAAATAGTCTTTATTATTTCCAAAAGGCGAGTAAAACGGCTAACCCCAGAGACAGAGTAATAGCGTCATAACCCTGTTTGCCAGTACTTTGTTCTCTGAATGTAGCAGAGAATGGAAGACACATGTGTCTACATATGCAGATTATTGATTCCTCTTTGACTGTTGCCAAGTTAGACCTCTCTGGGGGGATTGTGTTCTGTGTCAGGCAGGTAGGCCAATGGGAAATTAGTGTTGCATTGTCAATAATCAAAAGACATCTGACGTACTTAAGTGTGCGGAGATGCTGACCCAGGGAAGCGCTTGCCGTGGTAAATGTGCATTCCTTCTGCGTCTGCACTCTGGTCTCTGGCTCCGACTGTTGTTTACCCTGGTCTTAAAATAAAAACTAAAACAGAACTAACCAATCGGCAACCCCCTGAGAATCCGCTCCTACTGTGGAGTAGGTACCCATGGAGGAACCCGACCACACAGGCCAGTGTGACTGCATCTCCAGGCTGATGTTAAAGCATCATTGCGAGTGACAAGGCTCACACCAGCACCTATGGACAGGCCTGATGGGAGCCAGCCTTGGATCACACAAAGACACAAATTCAGCCGCAAAAAGGAGCTGGCAGTGATTTCTTCATTTATTAAGAAGTTTAAAAAATGTTTAAGAAGTTTTAAAAAAGCTTTCTGGTGAGATGTGTATATGTCGCAATCTTATTCATCTCGTCATTGGTCGTGATGCGTGATGCGGGCCACACAATTTATTGGCGGTAAAGAGGCAGTACACTTGATGCTAGCTCTTTTTCCATTGTAAAATATTTTAAATTAACTCAATCACTCTCATAATTGTTCAACAGTGATAGTGATGGACAGTTATGTTTGAAGGTGAGCTTAACTTTGCATACAGAAAGAAAAATGCAAAAGCATTATTTACTTTTACAGAACTCTGCCTGGCTGCAAAATGACATAACCTAACTAATCCAGCCATAACCAGCCTGATCTAGCCATAACCTAACGAGAAGCGTGAAACATTGCTTGGGGAATTTATAGCCAACGAGCTTGCAGGTGCTATTGACGGGAGATATGTGTCCATATACAATGATGGTTGTTTATTATTCTGTAACAAGTTGGTGGAAAAAAATTATAATCTTGTGTTGCTTCTGAGAGTATTACTCCACAGCAGTCCAGACTGCAGGAAGCATGGGTTAATTGTCAGTCCTCTTTCCTTGTCCCCTTATGTTCCGTTTTCTGTGGACATTATCCCGTATACTTAGGGGATCGCTCTTCTCGCCCAACTCATTAAGCGCCTGGTAATATCATTTCACTCTAATTGAGCACTTCAGTGTCGTTTAATTCCTTTACCTACTTCAATGCGTTTTAGGACACCTGCCACACTTTCAAAGTAATCTTCAGCCAGTCAAATCATGCTACGGGTTAAAAAAAAAGGGGGGAAAAAAAAAAAACACATCCTGCGGATTGACATTGGAAATAGAAACCCAACTTTACAAATTAAGACTATAGAAAAATGACCTTATAAAATAAAGTGCATCACGGAAATATTGAAAAAAGGTAAATTGGATTCTTTCAAGTCTGACAGGATATGACTTAAGTCAACTGGGGATTCTTTATATAGCCAAGGAGGTATGGTTTCCTAAGGCAATAGTACCACAGGGGACTTCCTGAGATGATCCAGGGGGTCCTCGTTAAATCCTGGAAGTTATTCAACCCAATAAATGGCTAAATAGATTTTTTTTCTTTTCTATTAACTGGATGATCTACTGTTTCTTTCATCGCTGAAGTTCTTTACTGGTTTCAGGCAGTATTTTTTTATTTTATTTTTTTAACTATATATCTACTAATATTGTGTATTTTATTTGTTTTTTCAAAATTGGAGTCCTTAACGGTCTCCTGTTGGACTCCTGATTAGAAGGTGTAGAATATAGTTCTTGCTGTTTTTTAAAAAAGTGCAAAGAAGATGTTTTGGAATCTCTCACCTACAGAATGTAGTTCCATAGTACAGAAATAAACCTGGTTTTCTTGGCATCATTTCCTGGAAACAAATCGTGAGGGGTATCTAAATCAATTCCTATGGCCCTTTGATATTTCCTCAACAATAACTACAGCACCATTTTTCTTCCCAGATGTTTACAGCGATGTAATTCACCAGGCATCTTTTCCGCACAAGAGATGAACAGATGCTTGATGGTAGCTTTTTTTTTTTTTTTTTTTTTTTTTAAAAGAAGCGCAGTTTGCACTGGCTGGCTATTATGTACTTTATTAGTGCAGGTAGTTGCTTGGGACTTAAGTTTAATTAGAAACTAAAACAAGTTTTTTTAAATTATATTGATATTATATCTAGTAGCTGATATTGCTGCCCATTAAAATTTTACACAGTGCCTTACCTATTCATACCCTTTGTCAATGTAACCAGAAACTTCTGTTAGAGCATGTTTTGTTTACATTTAACAAAAGTCTTATTAAGTATGGAGGGCACTGTTTACAGTCATCTGCTGGCAAGCCTAGTTTCCAAGATGACCTTGCATCAGTGTGCTGAGATATGTTTGCCTTGTGTCTCTGTCAGATCCGGTGCAGTCAGCCTCCTTCCTGCTGGAACTGCAGGACGTGCTCCTGAAGACCGGGTTTAGGGACCGTAGCCGGGTCCTGCTTGGTCCGTTCTGCTGCAGCGCCGACCTGGAGGCGAAGTGGTGTCGGCACAGCGGGAGCCCTGGCCCGGAGCAGGGCCCTCCCAAGATGCTGCTTGACCTCAAGGGGGGGCTGCTTCAGGTCAGGAACCACTGCCCATTCTTTCCACCTGTGCCTCTTCTTCACTTTTTTTTCCCCCCCCTCTCCTCACAGAACAAAAAAACATGCTTCATCACTTTACAGTGGCCCCAGTTTTATCACTTCTCTGGCTCCCGAAGGCCTCCCATGGGGGGAGGAAAAATGGACATTCACAGACTAATCTTCCCCATCCCGTTTCCCCTTCTTACTGATAAGGTTCCTGTGAACTGTCAGTGGAAATAATATTTCACCCAAAAAAATAGATCTTCCAATGAATAATTGGAAGGGATCTGGTGGGCGGAGCAGAAGAGGGAAACTCCCTGTGATGGGCTGTGCTTTTATTACACGTTATGAACCAAAATATCCCTCAGAGCATAACACTTAATATATAATCATACATTTCCTTTGGTAAATATGGTGGGTCATATTGTTTTAATCAGTTCCTGCACATAAACCACTAGAAATTCTTCCACTCCGGCTCAGACCTGAAATCCCCAGATTTTTCCAGGTTTTAGATTTAGTCACAATCCGCCAACACAAGCCTCCGTGTGAGAACCGCGTCTTTGACTCACAGATTCCGGTTGGTTCAGCCAAAACAGGAGAGACGTTAGCCGGTTTAGCCCAGCGGTCACGCAGCGGAATTCTAGGCCCAGTCCCTTGACGGTGGGAATTGCCCCGGTCTTCTTCTGCCACCAATAGGTCTTCTGGGGACAGGAGCATCTGAACTGCCTGACGTTGGTGCAGGAGCACCTGCAGAGTTATCTCCAGAGAAGCAGCGATGACCGCGCGGGTACTTCGTCGGACGAGCCACTGCCTCGCACCCTTGCCCGCGCCCCCAGCCTCAAGACAGAGCACAGTTCTGATGACCTCAGGACGGGCCTCTTCCAGTATATCCAGGACTCTGGTAATCTATGTGGGATAATGCTGCTCAAATACGCAGCTTTAAATAAAATTGTGTGTGTGTGCATAACATAACATCATCAAAAAATGTGCTATAAAAATTGGGCTTTGATTGAATTATTCAGTCAGCTACTATAGTATTCTAATTCGTTTTTTTAACGTTAATATTCCTGGTGATAACTAATTTTAATGACTGGTTCTCTGAGTACAGATTCATCACTTCACCTATTTATGCACAAGATGTTTCCTATAGCACTATGGATTAAGTGCTTTTCCTAAGGGTACAACAGATGTATTCAAGCTCCTTAAAGGAATCGTGTTCAGGTTTACATACTGGGTTTTAATTATTATTATTATTAATTGAGTCATGCTGGGCACAACAAATTTTAAATGCCCAGTTAAGCACTCTGTGACTGATGAAAACACACGGTGCAGAAAAAATGCACATTTCAATATTAACCGGGGAAACAGTGGTTTACCAATGCAAACACTGCCGGATTATTTCACCAATTGTACAATCTGAACAATTTACAATGGCCCAAATACTACCCTTTCAGATTGAGCCTAAGTTTTTACCAACTGAGAACAGAAGCCATGCAGATGACTCTGACAAGGAAGACGCTCCGAAAAGAACCAATGTCTCCATAGCAGATATTCCAAAGGATACCTCCGGGTGCAGCCGCGGACACTGCGGCTTGCTGCCAAGAGCTGGAGATGATGGGATGTCATATAAAAATGCTTAAATACCCCGTACCAAGCAAAATTTATAATACATTAGACTTTTGTTGTTGTTTTTTAAGACCAATGTGTAAACCAGTACACAATCCCTTTAATATTTGTGAGACTTGCTAAGCCACAATAACAGCATACAACAAAAAGAATCATCAAAAAGGAACAGCAACAAGCCATCACAAAGTGCGTAAAAAATTGGGCTTTCTGCCTTTGTTGGCCAGTGATTCTGTCATTCCCCCAGAGCAGAGCAGAAAAGATACGTGGCCCTGAGTAGCAGGGCTTGCCAAATGACCAGGACGCTCTATTCAAAGTGCTCTAACAGTCTCTGTCTTGGCCTTTCACTTATTTGCCCGACTTGATTGATCAAGCACGTTGAGCCCTAACTTGGCGATCTGATCATCTGGCTCTCAACATGACAGCAGGTGTTATGGATGTACAGTCCAGGCTCAGGGATCCAGGATACAACAACAACTAGTAGATGGGCCTCCCCCACCAGTCATTGGGGAACCCAATGGACCCACTCTCTTTCACTCAGATCTGGGAGAGCCGAGCTCGAATTCGGCCAAGTCGCCTGTCAGAAACAGACTTTCTGTCGCATCTGTTGGATTGTTCTTTTTGCCTTTGACGCATTTCATGCTGTTGTCCTGTTTGAAGCAGGGCCTTTCAGTAGTAAAAAGTGGTCTGTATGCAACATGTTGTGAACAGGGGCTGGCGCTCTGGAAAGTGCTACAGTACATGGCCCTAGGCTCCGAGGGAGACGGTGGAGAACAGCCGTGATTTTCTGTGGAAGCCAGTCAAATGAATACAAATGGAAACAATGCTATTAAAAGCAGTTCTTTTCTCCATTGCATTATAAAAGAATGTCATGTTACTGTGAAAACAACATAATGTGCACCTTAAAGCACACCGTGATTCATTTCCAAAGAAAGCAGTAAAGAAAATCTCCAAATTAGACTTTGGAGTCTCTGGAAACGGAACTTCATTGTTTGCTCCAATGAGGCAAACCAATGTGTCAACCTGGAGTTCAATTTTATATTTTATATTTTACAACAAATATCAACGTATGCTCCAGATGGTTTGAATTACATTTTTAAAAAAGAATAGTAAGTGTAAGAAAGGCCAGATATCACCGTATGAATCGCTCCATTAATCAAACGTGACAGGACAGTTCTAAAGGTGAGGTGTCAGAGATGCTTTCTGTCCTGGCTTCGTAGCCTCCCGGAAGATGCCCGGGACGTACGAGGTGGTGTTCTACAACGAGACGGATGATAGCCCCGGCGTGATGCTGTGGCGGTACCCCGAGCCCAGGGTGCTGACCTTTGTCCGGATCACCCCGGTCCCCTTCAACACCACAGAGGACCCCGACATCAGCACAGCCGACCTGGGGGATGTTCTGCAGGTGTGCAGCCGCTAAATTCGCGTTTTAGCCTGACACGGGTTACAGCTTATATCACTGAAAAATGGTTGCAGAAAAAACGGTAAACGGAAACATTTTGTTTTGTTAATCCATATAGCTGCGTCTGAAAGTATGTATTCTAGATTGTAACTGTTGAACCTCCGTAGTCCTGTGTTTCTGTCCTGGGCGTCGTTATTTTTTGGCAGCTCCCAGTGTAGATGTTTTAAGTCCACAACTGGGAGAACAGCGCATACGCCCTCCAGCAGCAGCAGCAGCAGCAGAAGTTCTCTGTGCACTACTGGATTTCCACAGTCATTTCATCTGGATCATTTTTCCTCCTTCAACCTGCCCAAGCCTATTCACCGAAAGGTTACAAGGTGTTACAGATGTCTGGCCTAGTAACAGTACGTTACAGCTGCAGAAATGATAAAAATATGTTCTTTAAACGGCACCTCAAATCTCTTGAAAGCACGTTGTTGAGGAGACACTCGGAGACAACAGTGGATGGTTGGGGGGTAGGGTCTTGCTCCGATTACTGAGCAGTTATCTGTAAAATACATTTTGATTCCAAGAGGGATTTGTCTGGTACTCGATACAACTGAGAGTGTCACAATTCTCTTAGCACCCCGTTTCCCCAGGCCCTCGGGGAAATGTCCCATGTCTCTCAGATGATGGACGAGATTCACAGAGTGAACCAACAATGTGGTTTTCGCATCCTCTTCACTTTGTCTTTGTCAGTAGTTTCTCCTGACAAAGCTTTCAAACCTGTTTCAGAGAGCATCGGCGGAGGTGGTGACGGGAGCTGTTCTGTCGTTATTCATTTCATTTTTTTGGTACTGGGAGTTCCCAAGGTATAGGGTTGTTAATTTGCTCAGAAAAAATATAAATTAAGTCACTAAACTATTAAAAATGATCCAACACAGAAATAATACGAAATATCATATAATTTGCAGGGCTTTCAAATTTAATGAAGTAGCGTGCAATTATTAGACACTGGCCACTGACTCCAAACTTTAGTGGAAAGCCGGCCAGCTGTGACAAGGGAGGCCTTTAATGGAGGCCTATGTCATTAGCCAGCCCATTGTAATGCTGGCCCATTACGATCCCTAATTGATTTCAGTCTCCGGAGCTGCACGGTTTTATTTGCTTTTCTTTTATACCAAACTTCAAAAGGGCTAAATTAATTCATTTTTCATTTGATTTGTCAGAGGCCGAAAAAAAAAAAAAAGACCAGCTACAGGGAA
>JAOVYW010000101.1:3251402-3268449 GCA_025775045.1 Hiodon tergisus
TTTTCCGCACAATATATGAACATTTGCTTTTTGGTATCTTTTTTTTTTTTTTTTTTTTTTTTAAATAAACGGTAATCTATTCAAACTAAACTGGACAACATTAAGTTAAACACTAGCTGTTAAAACTAGCTTGTGTTGAGTGATCAACGCGTAAAATAATTTGCTGAGGAAAGTATCGAAGGAAACTGAGGCCAATAGCACTTGTGAATGTTTCCATGGGACCCATATTTAGTGCTTAACCCCCCAAAAAGCAGTTTAAAATGACTAATTGAGCCAGGAGCTATGAAAAGTATGGAGTGTAGCTTTTAGTGTAATGGTGATATGACATCAGACGCTAAAGCATTCCCAGTAAAGCATTGTCTTGTTGTTATTGTACAAGACAGATTATGATTAGGCTCCAGGGCCGGTGCACATTATGGGATACTCACTAAGTAGCGTTCGTGAAGGAAACCACCTCGTCGTGTCAGGCTGATAATAAGATCTGTGATTCATGCATACTTTAAAAGTCAAGGGTAACACAAAAAAAAAGGGAGAGCCATATTTTCTTTTATTTGTCCTTGCTGTTTGAGAGATCTCCACCCCTGTCCCGTGGTTACCACTGTGCACTCTCCACTCCAGTGCCCAACTTCCATTTATACTCCAATCCTGTTCTTACACATTGTCAATCTATCTCCCTCATTACCATCATTAATAAGGGCTCCTAATACATCTCATTACAAGGTTAATTGGGACAGATCTAAAGTCCATATCTCACTAAAGCTTATCCCTCAAGGTAGGTTTCCGTGAAATAGCAGCTGTGGGTTAAGAAAATCTCTCAACACCCCACCCCATGCTGTTAGTTCATTACAGAAACCTCCTTTTTAAATTGTGTCGTGGTGCTGTTTATTTTCTTGGTCTTACTTGTTTTGCAAATAATCTGAATGTCGATGAGTGGATTTCACAATGCTCGTCTCACAGCTGAAGAATCTATTGTTGTTCTTTGAATATAATTTAAAAACATGATGAGACTGATAGGAAAATGTCTCGGAAAATGTGTATTTTTTCGTCTTATAAAAATTGGTCTTAATATCACTGATTTGTCTTTCTTATTTCCCCATTTGTCCAAGTTTCTGTGTATTTTGCCATTTATTCCAGCAACAAATGTGCAAAATGTTTTGTATAACAAAGCCATTGGTCACAGTATTATTACATTGTTTCCTTGGCACCAGTCAGGGGTGACTTTCGAAAGTTATATATATAAATTTGAAAAGGTTTTTTCCAATTGTATTTACAGAACAAATTTTTATGGCTCAAGTCTGGAGCGTTAGGTACAATACCATCATACCGCATAATATTATTCTGGTATTTTCACGATTCATTTGTTCAGTACAAAGCCTATATGCCTCTAGTGGTCAGAAAATGACCACTCATTAACGCAAAATTCTGAAGGAAATCTTTGTGCAGAGCACTTTCCAAATTCTTCATAGACTATGCAATTCAATAGGTCTCTCTACGCTCTTGTTACATATCCTGTATGCTGGATTCTTGATATTATGTTATGTCTGTTGGCTTGATTCTTTTTCAGTGTTTATTGAATGTGTAGGCTTATCTTTGTTGGTCTGTCTTATCGTTTACTAATAACTTTAATTGCAAAACGCGCCGCTGAATAACAAATTGTACAGTACATTCCTGCTTATTTTACGGTTCCCGGTTCATTTCGATTATATTTATTTGTGGTCCAACTTTACCAGTGCGTTGCATCAAATTACTTTTATGCATCTTAAAAGTTATTTAGTTGAGGAAGACACACACTCGTTGTTGCAAATCACTCCTTCCGGTACAGTAACGCATTTAAGTAGGAGAAACCTTTTGGGGGTCTCAGAAGGCGACACGTCCCAAACGAGGTTCAGTATTGGCGTTACTATGACTTTCTGGCAGTTCACGTCTGCCAGAAACACGCAGTCATCTTTGTTTGTTCAGTTTACTCGTAGAATTTGCTTTAAGTGTCAATTTTTTATTCTGTCGTCAGTCAAGAACCCATTCTTTTCCAGTCACAACTTAGTTTCCCAGACAAATATTGACTTTGGGATCTGACTATTAAGCAATTTCCATGAAACTTCAATTTACGCGCCGAACAATTATTTTTTAAAGACGTAATGTAGACCCGGTAGACCCCCAAGGTCTTGAAACTGATTATGCAAAAAGATAATTGCTGTGAAGATTTAAAATGAATTAAATTGGTTTGACGAACCTATAAGCTGTTAACTACTGTTCAGCTTCAAAGAATACATTTGCTGACGAGCCACAAATACCCCGAGCAGGGATTCTTCCCCGCGCGCTCAGGTGGGCGGGAGGTAGCCTACCGCTCTTTATTATCTGCGCTAATGACGTTCCAGATCTTTGTTCAATTATGGCGGAGGCGATGAGCAATTAATTAATAATTCTACTGATAGATCAATTGTGTCCGATTCAGCAAATTAAAGGAATAGTGGCCACAGTATTGACTAACAGTAGCCTGCACTCAAATCCTGATCAAGCCTGATCAAATTCCTTATAGTGCGCTTTGCACTCTCAGACACCTCTCACCTGAAGTTCATTTTCTTTATAAAACAACGTTCAATGGGCGAGTATCTGACCACAACTAGTTTTCATAATACGTTTTTATTAGGTTATTTTTCTCTAGGGTATAGCCTACGTAAGTTCTGTGAAAAAATGATACATTATCAAAGTACTTCTAGGCAACCTGGATTGTATAATTCTCCCATAAGACGGAAACATTTAAGTGCGGAAAGGAGAAATTATATGTCTACGAATTGCCGTCTTAATAGTGATATCACTCCTCCGAACAGAAGCGCGAAGCTTCGCAATGATCTTAGAGTGTAGATAAAGCTTGACTGGCCATTTCCGTCGTTCCATTAAGGTCACGCCCTGCTCTGCCACGCAGGAGTGTACGTGACTGACAACGCTTACACGATTAATTGAGCACTCTGCCGCAAACCTCGTTAAGACTGCAATAGCCAAAAAAATAATAGTTATTAAATTAATTGCAGTCATAATCTTGTAAAATATGTGCAGAAAAATTATATGCAGTTCGATTAACACATAACACGGGTGTCAAATCTGTAATAAAACTCTGATCAATAAAACAATAACCATGTTGTTAAAAGCAGTCATTGAAAGGTGTGGCCGGCAATATGTTCCAGGGGTGAGTGACCCTTTTAATACAAACGGATTTCATCCTTCCACTGTGTCACCTAAATCACCACAATGTTTGTGTATACAATTATAATCAGATAATAAATTGCGGCAATGGATGGATTACGAATGCTCTCTCCGACCCCATACGTCTTAGTTAGTCATACCCTCTGAAAATGCTTGTCTAACAATCTGTTGATTACGGAGTGGTGTGAGCAACGTCGGAGGAGGGGGTGCAGTGGCTGTTGCCTTGTTTCTTATCGTAACGTATTGTAATCGATAAGTTTCAACCGAGCATTAAGATCCAAAAATGTATAATACTACCTCAAACGTGACAAGTGACCACATATCTTTAGAAATACACTAATTTTACTAATAATTAATTTACCAATTATTTAAACAATCAATCTTGAGGTAGGCAGTGTGTTTTTTATGCAAGTGTGAACTGTCTTATAACTTTGGCAACAATTGTTCAAGCACGGCTTATTCCTCTACGTGTGGCGTGACCAACAACATTTTAATTAAGGGACAATATTAATTTATTGCAATTTCAAGCAATAAAGTCGGGTATGTCGGCCAACATACTCATACGCGATACCGTATATCTTTGTCATTGAACCTAAAAATAATAATTTCTGTGTCCGGCCTGTTTGCTTTCAAAATGTTAATCTTTTTTTCAGTCTTTTTTTGACATTTTGAGAGGAAACCGTTAATTAGAAAATTACATTGCCGCCGTCAGCCGCTCATTCACCGGTGTAAATTAATGGTGTGGCAATTAAAACCAAGGTGTTTGGTCACATTCAAGATAATTGTGGCTGGAGGTGTGAATTTTTTTTCTGATAGGGCTATTAACAGGAGCGCGACATTTCCAGTGAAGGGAAATATCTGCGTATTCCGGAGTGAGTAACGTAACTCTCCTTTGGTCTAATTATGCATTAAAGTCAATAAATTGCGTCTGGTTCACATCTGTAAACACCATCTGAGCCCATTTCTGATTCAAATAAAGATTCAATTCACAGCTGCTGGAGTTGGTGGTGGCAGTGCTGGGCAGAAGTTAAAAGAAGAAGTGTACAGAGACGAATGGTACCGTCTTCTGTGCTGCTGTTGTAGGTTATAAACAAAAGGCAAACAGTGGTTGTATGTTTCTTTTATTAAGTGGAGATGAGAACACAGAGCCCATGCAGTCTCTACCATTTATTGAGCAGACTTTTTAATGATGGGGCTGAGCATTTGCTCGATGGACCCTTATGAGGCCTGAGATTGTGTGGGACCGTGTGGTGCCACGGAGAGCCAACCTGGCCAAACGTCCTCCTCTGGCACGTAGGAGAGAGATGGCGGCAAGAACTGGGAACGCTTTGACAACCTCCGCGTTAGCACACTTCCGGGAACGTTTGAGGTTTAAGGGGCCGGTCGTCGTTTTAACCGCGCCACACGTTGCCAATTTGTACCCTTTGCATTGGCCGCCCACACACATACCGTCGTGCCTCCAACAGGTACAGATGTGATGCGTGTTCCAGAAAACATCTACTCCCTCCCATTCAGTTTTTGCTGCTGCATTGCTTGTATAAGGATGACTGATCTAGTGTTTGTTTTAGGATGACTGATCCTGGTAGACGTGTTATTACTGTTAACGAACAGACAGAGGGTCACACACGGAATAAGATACTATGATCTTATCATATTTACAGCACACAATCCAGGGTTCTAAGAAACTTGTAAAATTATGACTGGCTTTGAGCCCCCTCTCAATACAATGTCTGTATGAGGTCTATATTTTAATAGCACTGTTAACAACCTCTGTTTGTTCTGTGATTCTGCTGTTTGTACCAGGTCTAAATTGGTGTAAGTGTTAGCTTTAACAATTCCAGCCCAGTGGCTCGGGTCCAGGAGTGGTTCTTGGAGGGGAACGCCGTTTGATCACCAGCCGCTCGGAGCAAGGGCAGAGGCAGAGCCACGGCCGGGGCCAAGTGGGCCGCTGGCAGAACAGACCGTTCGCAGACGGCGTGTACCGCGAACCGGAACGGAGACGGGTGACGGCGTGGCTTAGCGGTCGCCCGAGACCAGGTTGAATGTCACTGAAGGTTCTTCAATGGTTAAATACGCTTAAACGCACTGATGGTGCTTATATAAGCTACACCAAAGGGAGAGTAGTGGTTTAGATATGCCACATTTGAAATTTAATATTTTCAGTTGTTGTTGTTTTTTGTTTGGGATGAAATTCTGTTTTATCCCACTTTGTTCTGACTCCGGCACCAATTCAGTTAAGACTGTATCAACACAGTTCATTTTTCAATGACGATTCGCCCATGTTGATAGCTTAAACAGGCAAAGTAGACTAAATAAGTACTAGACCCCATAGGATCATTCTCGAGTGCAAAAGTCAATTAATTGAAACCAAAAAGGGCTATTGGGTATTTTAGTAGGGTCTTAGAAACCCTAAGGTTTACTTTAACAGACACAAAATAAATATTTGCCAGTGGATGAAAGCTTAGTATGATTTACCATTCCTGCAATTAGGACTGCATTAGAAAATTGCCGGGTAAGTTTCTGAGAAATTGTTCGCTGCTATTTTTTCATTCATATATCGCATTGCAATCTCCCCCACCCCTAACTGTATTTATGTAAAATTGAAACGTGTCGCAGATCTGACCACTTTGTGTTAACAGGCTGGCCATTTATTATGACCGCAGAGAGGCCTTTGCGCTGTTCTTGGTTTGGGGATTTAAATACACAGAAGGGTGAAACCAAAATAAAGAAGTGCAGGCTTGCATACTTTGGCTCCTTTTTTGGGCTATAACTTTTATTTTTTTTGAGAGTGCTGAGTTTCTGCTCAAAGTTAAGTAGCTGGGGCCAAGGATTTTCCTTAACCTCTTTTGAGAAATGGACTGGGGGTGAATTCATAAAGAAGGAGTCTGTTGGACGATTTGTCTTTGACAGGAGGGATCATGGGAAGCCACCAGAGGGTGGTCAGCGGTGAGTGGCACAGACCTGCCTGGGGCGTTACCCGCGGGCAGCGGCTGGCTCCGCGGCGTGGCGCGGGATGTGTAGGTAAGTGTACCGTGTGCCATCTGGACCTGACGGGGGAATTGGGCCGCTCCAGCGGCAGGCCCGTGTCAGAGCCGCGCGATCCGGGCCGTTCGTGAACAGATGTTTGGCTGCGCAATCTCGCCGAATGGACTCAGGAGAGAGAGGACACGTCTATCAGTGGCTGGAGCGTACTGGAGGAGTGGCAAGGCTTTGACCTTGAGGATTTGGCTCCTGGGCTGCAGAGCAGCGCGGCTATTCAAATTGGATTTGAACAATATTGAAAATTGTATTGACTATACATATCCAGTAACGTGTACATGTGCATTAACAGTATATTCTTTCACATTTGTGGTGCACCACTGATTGAAACAGCTCAGGTTATTTCTCATATAATGACGGCTAACAGTCAATAGCATAATGGCCTAATCAAAGAGTGTAGCAAAGATTAGTTTCATCTGTTCAAGTGTTACCTTGTAGCAGGTAACCATTGCCAAAGGGTGGATTAGAAAAAAATCTGATGGCTTTGGGGGTTTCAGCAATCGATAGACATTTTAATCCTTCAATAGAATTCCATTAATTTAACACCCGGCAGGTACAGTCCACTTGGAGTGGATTCCCGTAAAAGTGCTTGCTAAAGGGAATTTATCCATTAGAAACCGTCAAGACGGGTCAATTAGGGTTTTCCTGCAGGATGTAAAGCTTGACCAAGTATCTGGTTGCAGTGTCAGATAGCATGCACGGAATTCGAGGGCCAACCTAAAGGTTTAGATTAAGCAGGCCACTCGTGCTTGCTAAACACGGGTGGATAAGGGGCCAGTGGAAACAACACAAGGCAGCAGACACGCACAAATGGCTGGGTCTTGAAAACGTTGCGCTGTGAAAACACGGCTGTGATTAATTCAGCGGGAAAGAGTTAAATAAAAGCCAAACTGAGTAGTTGCGTCGCCACAACGGTGCCATGATGTAATGAGCTAAAACTTAATAAGGCGGTCTTACGTATCGATTTTCCTTTATTTATTTCACTTTTTTTTCTGCAGGTTATTGACAAATGTTTTTATATTAAAAAAATTGAATTTGTAAATTCCACCTTTTTGCCTTTGTCAATTTAAAAGCTGTAATGCTTATAAATAATACGTGCAAAATGCATAAAGCGAATCCCTTCGATGAGAGGATGCGCGCTCCCTGCTTCTGCGTGACCTGTTGACTGACATCACACTTTACACTGAACGCATTCTCGTCTTCTCGGGCGTTCGCTTATTATTTATTCAACAAATTTGCCTGCTTTCTTGCTGACAACAGTTGTATTTATAAAACTCAACCCTGCACTGCAAAATGTTTATCACTTTATAAACTACAGGCTTATGTTTTATTTATGGGCAATGATGAGAGAAAACAGAGCTGAATTGATGTTTACCTAATAAGCTGCAAAATAAGAAGCCTAACGTACTAGCACAGTTTGCAAGCAGTTTGGCGTGTAATTCCCGTTGTCAGTGCTGGAATATCCGCAGGAAGTTCTGCAGACACTGCATGTATGGAAGAGCAGTTTTTTTTTTTTTTTTACCTCCATAAAAAAAATAAAAAAATAACATCTGTTGAAGCATACATTAAGTTTAAAAATAACTGTGCAGAGATCACCCGGTAAAGTACAGTTAACCAGATGTCGTTTTAAAGAGCCAGATGGAACAATGAAAGCCGGATTGGAAATTAAAAGCGCTGTGAAAGGTCAGATCAATTAAGAGACCTGCGTCGGCTGCCATATGACAATTAAAGGAAGTTTAAAGCACTTGAGCGATGGGCTGCGCGAAGGCTGTCACGGCGAGAACTTCTTGGGGGCATAAAACGTGTCTGTGGTTGGAAGGCTCTCGGACCGAGGCGCGCATCCACCAGGTCAAGGTTAATGACCTGCGCAGATAAACCTGATAGAAACGCCTCGCGGTGTGGAGAGGCACCTTTGTCCGTCAGTTTTAAGACGCCAATAAATTAACTGCATGCGACTGAAAGTGACATTGAGATTTACACTGTGCGAAGGGAAACGACCAGATAGTCGTGCAAAGCACAAATAATTAGCTTTGTTTAAAAAAAAAAAAAAAGTATTCCCGGTTTTATTATAAAACTGAATATCTTGTATCTGTGCTGCCTAGAAGCCCGTATTATTATCTTATTTACTGATAAATACCTCAATGCAAGAATATATTATATGGTGTTGTCACAGTTTATATTACAGCTAACGTGTTTAAGAAAGGGAACGACATCAATAGCGCGCCAACTATACCATAGACGCAGTTTGATTTCTGCAGATCGGATAACAAATATTTTCTATGTGTTATTTTTCTACTATTTGATTAAATAAGCAGAGGATTCACCACATCCACCGCTGCTGTAAGTTTGCTTAAGACCACTTGAATGTCACAGTAATGGTTACGTTGGGATCAAGTTTTTATGTTGTTTTATGATCTAAGGAGATTTAAGATATCCGTGGTCCGCCGTGGAGGGACGGTTTAACGTCGACCGCTGGTAGCACCGCTTCTTCAGTTCTTGATTCGCCGACATAGAATAGACCACAAGGGGGCAGTGTTTGCATTGCTGTTTGCCTTTTTCCCCAAGGCCCTGAAATTTACATTTGTTTGGAATTTGCATGTACTATCAAAAACAGTTTACTTTGTTCATTTACATCAAAACATGCAAAAATATGTTAACAGAAACAATGATAAAGAGTTTTCTGCTTAAATGGGCCTCACGGTGTGCTTGTTCTCCCCCTGATCACCTGGGCAGTATGGCCAGTTTATGGACAATTATCTTAAATCAATAATCGCTACCCACAAATACCAGCCTCATTCCTCGGAAGGGTAACTATCTGCGCATTTGTAAATTTGCAAATACAACATCTATATTTCCCCTCTCTCTTGTTAAGCTTTTGGTTTTTATTAACCACCTATTGTTCACAGTGGTCAAGCGCACGTCTGCTCCAGTTGGCACAGTGCGTTCGTAAAAAATAAAAAATAAAAAAACCTTTTAAAAACCCCCACCTTTTTCCATATGTATTTAAAAATCCCATTTAGAATTTTTTAGACAGTTTGTTCCATTGATTCCTCTAATGATTCTGACGTAATCATTAGCGCTTTCGCCCTGTGTAAACATAATTATTCACTGGGTAATGATAAAGCACATTTGGTGGCAACACAACTTCTTGTTGTTCTGGAGTTGAACTTTATTTAGACATATATAGGAATAAAGTAATAGGGATTTTTATGGACCAGGGTCCATGAGATTTTTTCATTCAAACCTTGATTCCATATACAAAAATATACAGGCTTATGATTCCATTTACACGCTCCCAAACTTGTTTAATTGCAAATAAAAATATGTAATAAAAAATAGAATAATCTGAGGTACTAATGGTACAGTTTACAACTTTATTGTTTTTTTAATCTAATGTACAATTCATTTTTTCTTCTGTCCGGTTCTTCTCTGCTAATACATAGCAAAAGACCACACGGAACAAATTCTGTTTACAGAATTCGAGACAACAAAGGTGCATATTCTGATGCAATTTTCCCAACTAAACGCTCATAGGTTATACCTGTATCAGTCCCAACCCTGAGACACGAGGAAGGTGCTGTTTGAAAAGAAGACTGTTGTTGTTTGTAAAGCTCACAGGCATCGGCAAAAACAGTTCCTACAGCAGACAGCATGCCTTTCAGTGGTAGTAATTACCTCTAATATCTGTGGCGCCCATTGAAAACATACAGGACACACTTTCTGTTTTCCTCAGTGTTGTGCCCATTAAGATTGTTAGACCGAAGCAAAGCTATGAATTAGACCATTTGTATAATAGACTTGAATTTGCAGTGAGCGCAAAGGGCTGGTGCCCAACATGTAGCTAGCGTCCTGAAGCTTTCATTGTCCTTGAGGAACTCTTATCCAGATGTTTAAACGGATTGAAGGCTGACCCCTCAACCGGCCCCTAATTATAATTTGAATGACAACACACTCCTGATCAATAGTTCCCAGTCACAGTTTGGAGATCACGGATAAGAACTCACCTTGCTATGTGTGGGGGGAAAATGCTAATGTAATTAGCGCCATTAATGTACAGGAATTTTCTCCGTAAAAACAAACGATACATGTTGTATATTAGCATTTAGCATATTTAATCCGCTTTCACAACAATGCTGTAAAAACAATATTTACACACTATTGTAATCTCCTAAATCTTAAATGTATGGTGTAATTTGTTACATGTATGCCTGTATTGGCGGTACAAGCCTCTCCTCGGACTGTATGGAAAGTGTTTAAAGTGAGGCTTGTCGTGAGGACGCCCAGTCCACGTGCAGAGGGCCTCCCTGGTGCTCAGGCCCTGTCTAAAAGCATGCCAACCGAGGCCTGCCATTGTCTCCCAGGAGCGAGTGCGTCTACCTTATGTCCTGCTCCATTCAGGCCTGGAGGACGCTGGTATTGGGAAAACAATTACAGCAATGCCATACACGTACACACCGAGTGGCCACTTTATTAGGTACACCTACCTGAGCGCGAGTTGGCCCCCCCAATTTGCCCCCAGAACCGCCTGAATTTATCTGTGCATGGAATCCACACAGTGTCGAAAGCATGCCCCAGGGATGCTGCCACAGGGATGCTGCCCCATGTTGATGGCAACAGAGGATCTCCACTCCGAACTGGGCGTTCCATGTCATCCCACTTTACTGTGACTGGGTGACTGGGAAGTCCACTGCAAACAAGCTCAGTTTGCTGTCCTGATCCCAGAAACCCATACTGGACAGTCTTAGCCTTTTGGCTGGAGTGTCATCCTGCTACGTAACGCCGATGCCATGATAGGATCCACTTGATCAGCAGCAATGTTTCCGATATCCAGTTCTCAGGTATAGAGTGGCTGCAACACTCAAAACCCGGAATCTGCCTCAAAATCACCCCTCAAACCGTCACACCAGCCTGCGTTGATGAGATCATGTACCATGAACCAGTTTTCGCCATATCCAGGTCCTCCCATCAGTGTGAAACAACAGGAACCGGGGTTTTTCAGACCACGTTCAAACTTGCATTGAAACTTTGACCTGCCCATTATACCTCTGAATTGCACTCAAAGCGACCCCCTCAGCGACCCTCCGTCCACGTTAAATAGCACAGTCTGAATTTGATGCTGTCGCTGAATGGCACTGTCTATTTGATGCAATGGGGGAGTACCATGTAATGTGTGATCGTTTCTTTTTACTATATCATAATAATATTAATAATAATAATAATAATAATAATAATAATGATGATGATGATCATTATTATTATTATAATAGGTAACTAACAAAAGAAACAACTGTTACCTATGTTATAAAAACAGTCCGGGGTCTTTTACTCACCTGGCCACTCCTTGCCACTGTTAGCATGACTGCCTGACCGAGCAGGTGAATGCAGGGGCTCCACACCTCCCCACACTACTGCCCTAACACGTACCCCTCTCCGCTGGTGTCTACTCTGCCCCCAGCAGTGGAGGAAAGTACAATTGCATCGTCTTTGTCTGTCTCCCCTCCGTCTGTAAAGTTTGTCATAAGACTGCTCATACAAGGCAATTTCAATTAATTTGAAAACTCACGCACATCTCAATATTGCAATAAGAAAAACAGCATGTATAAATGCATATTCCCCGTCTTATAGTAGGAAAGGAAATAAAACCAAAGAAAGGAGGGGTGGGTGGAATTAAAGAAATTGTCATAAAAAAATATAATCTTGCTGGGATTTCTCTTGGTATTCATCACATTTGGGATAAAATGATCCATGTGAAGTGGTGTGTCTGCGTGTGTGTGTGTGTGTGTGTGTGTGTCCGTCTGTGTGTGTGGGTGCGTGTGTGTGTGTGAGTGTGTGTGCATGTGTGTGTGTGCGCGTGCGCGTGTGTGTGAGTGTGTGTGTGAGTGTGCGTGTGCGTGCGTGTGAGTGCGTGTGTGAGTGTGTTTGCGCGTTTGTTTGTGTGTGTTCGTGCGTGTGTGTGTATGCGTGTGTGTGTGCGTGTGTGTGTGCGTGCGTGTGTGTCTGTGTGTGCGCGTGTGTTTGTGTGTGTGTGTGAGTGTGTGTGCGTGCGTGTGTGCGTGCGTGTGTGTCTGTGTGTGCGCGTGTGCGTGCGTGTGTGCGTGCGTGTGTATGCGTGTGTGTGTGCGTGTGTGTATGCGTGTGTGCGTGCGTGTGTGCGTGCGTGTGCAGATGTGCGTTGGATAGAGATTGAGTAATACAATTCACTCCCTAAGTGAGGTAACAGCTGTACTGCCCACCATTAACAGAGCGGAACGCAGGCACCGAGCGGTAATTAAGTAATCCACGAGAGCATAAACAATATTGGACAATGGCTAACATCTAATGCGCCTCCGCGGCGTCCCGCCTCCCCCCCCCCCCTTCTCATTCCCGAGACATCGTTCCACATTAAGCGGGAAATGCCGCTCCGTGGAGATTATCACCGTCGATGGAGAAGCGCTGCTTCCCAACCCAAAACGAATGTTCGCGGTTGAGTGGCCCGAGTTGAAAGAGAGGACACTTTTCTTTACCAAAAATAGGCCGGTGCCAACATCTCTGTGACAGTTGGAAGTTCACCGGTCATTGCCACTGACTGGCTCTGGGTGTCATGAGGGTGGTGGTCTGGTCTGCTCCCTACCCAGGTGGTTCTCTGCAGCAAGTTTGCTTTGGCCAGTTCTAACTCACGCCTCCCGAGGAGGTCACAGTTCCAGCAAACCAGCATGGCCCAGATAGAGGCAGGTTGCTGGGGTTGATGCGTCTTGTGTTTTCATAGCAAACAGAAGGGTCTGCTTTTCAATGGGCCCGGCCGGTAGACGCAGGACTGCAAGACCAGCTGACAGTTTAATCCCTTGTCTCGGTGCTGGCATCAGATCTGAACTGCATTTTTCAACATTTTCGCTTTGATTAGATTACGCTCATACAATATGCTCATTTGAATTAATCAAAGTTGCTGTTATTTTATATCAAAACATTTATGGGTAGTAAAAAACTTAAATTAATAGAAAGCTCTGTCTGCAATTTGTCCCCATTAGTTTCTGAAATGTTGATGCTGAAATTCATTATAAGTTTCTTTCGTCTTTTTTGTGTGGGTTCTATCAGGCCGACACGCGCTGAAATGGAATGAATCAACACGGAGACATTCGCACGTTGTGCTAGGTGAGTGTGCGCTGAAGCGTGCTGGACATTATCAGAGAGGGAAGCAGTCCATTCCATAGTGCTGTCCCGTAACTGTGATCCCCTCGCCCCTCGCCCCTCGCCCCTCGCCCACCGCCGAATCCCCTTGCGCTGCTGCATTAATAAAACACGGCTGCGTTGTCCAGAGGGGAAGTTTACTGCGTGTAGCAAGCTGTGCCCCGTTTCCCCTATTTGTCACGCGGTTTACCCAAACATGGCTCCGGCTGTTAGCGCGCGCCGCCCGGCGCAGTGTGGTGGAAGCACAAATGGAAAAAAACCAAACCAAAAATAAAAGGGACAGCAATCTGGAAATAAAACTGAGACTATGACACAGCGCGATTGCAGTACTGGAGGCTGCCTATTGTAACCAAATGCACAAGTTTGGACAGCGTCGGTTATTAATACCGCTGTTCCTTATTGTGAAATGAGTGCAGCAGCAAACAATGGGGCTGGACCTAAGAGTCAGGTGCTCCCTCGTAACGTGCCGTTACGCGCCGTAACGCTGCGGTAAAATCGCGGGCATAAGGGCCTTCCGCCGCATCTTCCTCGCGCTTTTTTCCTGAGTTGCCTTTGTTCCCCTGCAAGAGAGTCTCTTTCATTCTCCCTGGTGTCGGACTTGGGGGTTCCTTCCCTCCAGCTGTGAAGCTCCTTCTTTGGCTCACGCTGCTGAATTGCCCCAATGCGTTTAAACCATTCCTTTTTGGATTAGTGTGCCGAATTTCTCGGTGAACGTCTTCAGACGCCAGGTATGTGGGTCTGACCTGGTCGAAGAGAATCTGTGGTGTGGGGAAAGGTTGTAGGTAGTAGGTTTGCCAAAACTTAATTCTTCTGATCTTTATGACCTGCTGCATCCTTGATAACTGACCTGAATTGCTTCAGTAAAAGTATCCAGACATATAAGTGGTTGAATGTATACATTTTTGGCAAATTAATAGTTTCAAATTAACAAAATTCTTCCGTTTCTGCGATTACGATTTGCGCATGTGTGCACCCCGAGGTGTAAAAACATGCAGTTGTACGAGAATAGCTTGCATCACGCTATGCACACATAGCTGGACAGAGGAGATTTTGGAAAAACTCCTCGTGTAAGTTGGTCTGAAACTTACAGGCACTGATTGTAACGTCACCCTGAGGTCAGAGTCAGTTTGGTGTCTCAGTTTACCGTCACCTCACACGTGTGCTCACTCCCATCTGGCTTATTCTGCATTCACATACATGTTCTGCTTTTCTTATTTCTGCTTTGTGTGGACCGCAAGAAAAGTCTGAGTAATGAGCTCTTAATAGGCGACATCCAACAAAATGTTCCGTATATAAAATCATTGGTGGTTGGTTTACACCATATAAAACCTGCAATTAGCCGTACGTAAATATATTTGTGCACCAGATTCTCTCAGCTTACAGTTTTACACACTATCCATTACACACTGCTCAATATTCACTAGATCCCCCATTGACCTGCTGCCCTACACAGAAATATAACGGACTATTGTATGTAAACTGGTTCTCATTTACATGGTATTTATAATAATTTCTTGTTTGTTTGGATTTGGTGATAAAGTGGTTTTTACCCTAACTTTGTTTTCATTGCTAGCTCTGTTGATCCCAGTCCTGTGGTGTTTACTTGCAGCTGACTCATTAAACCAGTTATTTGTCTTAAGGGGTCAGAGGGTTGGGTTTAAAGTGTTCGTCCATTGTGACAATTCGGCCTTTAACAAAGCCCAACCCCGTGGGCCGAAGCTTTACCAAAGAGGCCTTTGTTCCCCATTAGTTATTAACCAATGAAGAAAAGCCATAAGGCGTGCACCTGAGAGGGGTTCTTGGTCCCGGTTCAAACCCCTCTCTTTGTTTTATTGTTATAAAAAAGAGCCTGGGGTGAAGGGGCCTGAGAGAGACCTGGGTGGGGGTTCTGCCTGACGTCCCTTTTAGTGACACCTGTGGGGTCTCAGGACCTTCCGTAGCCCTGGTGGGCAGGTCAATGCTTAGTGGCACGGGGTTGCCGGGCGCCCTGGAATACACTCCTCAGGCTGGTCCCGGCGGGTTCTCACCGGGGCAATCGTCGAGAGGCCAGCAGCAGGGGCCAAAATGAAAATACTCGGGCAAATGTGTAACTGAATAACTGAATGAGATGCCCTCTGCCCTGAGGGTAATACTTATCATCACAGAAGTGCTTCTGTAGCAGGGTGATGGGATCTGCTTTTATCAGATGTGTCTTTGTAGAACTGAGAAAACAGCCTAACAGGAATGTGACATGTGGAAAACATTGCCCTTTATCATATACAAGTACTTCCTCTGAGTGTAAGTAGGCAATCCAGTCTGCCGTTCTGATTAGATCTTGTGAATTAAACAAACACTGAATGTCTTTCTTTCAGCAGAGACCATTACAAACACATCACTAGCCTTGTTTTTGGTGTCATACTATTTTCCTGTTCCATTCAGTTTCTGTCGGATGTATGCAGGCTCGTCGTTTTCTCTTTTGGAAAAAAAGACAAAAAGGGAAAATGAAGAATGAAAAATATGATAAAAGACAACGCTCATATGGGTACGTTTGAAAATGTTTAAAAGGAGCGCTCCACTTTTTTCATCTTTTGTGTTTTTTTTTCTCCTCGTTAGACAGATCAGGGCCAGATTTAGTTTCAAATCTGGCAGTTGCTGTGAA
Organism: Hiodon tergisus; assembly: GCA_025775045.1. Taxonomy (NCBI): domain Eukaryota; kingdom Metazoa; phylum Chordata; class Actinopteri; order Hiodontiformes; family Hiodontidae; genus Hiodon; species Hiodon tergisus. The sequence goes on from JAOVYW010000101.1 coordinate 3,267,445, forward strand.
GTGGAGGAGGCCTGGGGTCGGGGCCCCAGGGGGTGGGGTCTAATGCCTTTGCCACACCCCCTTCCCTTTATCTCCTCCCCTGGAGTATCTCTGGGCAAAGTGAAGGCCGGAGTTTTGTGCCTGGTGTGTTTTTCTGGCCCTATTTGCTGTCACGCGGTTAGCATGCGGTTTTACCCCACCCCTCTCTCCCCACGATCAACAGCACAGCACAAACGTGTTTAATTAAGGAAACAAGAAGCCCCGAAACACAAGCTAAACAAGGAAGCAGTGCCAATAATTGCATCATATCGGTACGCTGTGGCTTTTCGAGAATCCCGTCTAATTTTCAGATTTTTCGGTACGAGAGCTTTGACACATTTCAACTCCTGGATCATTCACGTGAAGAGCAAATTGATTTATGGGGGGGTGTGTTACTATAATTCCTCCCGTTCACACATTATATAAGAACAGAAATAGATTTTTCTGTTGTTGTCGTCAGCGAATCATTAGAAAATAAGTGTTTCACTTCTGCATCATCTCCGGCTGCTACAGCAGCGTTAGCGCTGAGGCGCTTCACGTTCTGCAGTACTTACAGAACTGAGAAGTGGCAGGCTCTCCGGCCCTGAGGAGGGCTGCCCGCTAAGTGCTTCACCTCTTATCCTCGTGTTGTAGAGGGGGCCCGTGTACACAATAATCCAACCGGACAGAGGAGACGTGGCACATGAAAACTCTCCTTTTTAGTGAAAAAACAAACAAAAAAAACATGCTTTTACACAGCGGATGGGGAGTGAGATGCATGCTTTCACACAGCTGATGGGGAGTGAGATGCATGCTTTCACACAGAGGGTGGGAGTGAGATGCATGCTTTCACACAGAGGATGAGAGTGAGATGCATGCTTTCACACAGAGGGTGGGAGTGAGATGCATGCTTTCGCACAGCTGATGGGGGGTGAGATGCATGCTTTCACACAGAGGATGAGAGTGAGATGCATGCTTTTGCACAGCTGATGGGGAGTGAGATGCATG
>JAOVYW010000101.1:3273570-3287904 GCA_025775045.1 Hiodon tergisus
ACACACACACACACACACACACACAAATGGATACACTCAAACAGACAGACACACACACACACACAAATGGATACACTCAAACACACACACACACACACACACACACACACACACAAATGGATACACTCAAACACACACACACACACACACAGATAAACAGACACACAAAATAGCTGGCGGTCCATCTAAGGTTGCAGTTTGAGAAAATGGGCCCTGACCAGTGGCGGCGCCGCTCTCGTCCAGCCAGGCCCCCGAGTCAACCGAGTCGCTCTCCTCCCAGCAGGCGGTCCCAAGCCGGAGGGACGCTTTTAGTGAACTGGGCTGCTGCAGCGGGACCAGCCAGCCATAAATATTCTATTGAAATGAAATAGAACAGAGCGGGATAAAGGGTTCTGGTGGGCTAATGCACAAATTTAGCCTAAACCCTCACAGGAGAAGAAAAATATATACTAAGGAGCCTTGATCCGGGTGCCAGAGGGATATCTACAGTAGGGCCTGTAAATAAAAGATGAGGATATATGAGGCTTGTTTCTGTCTTTTAAAACAATTTTATAACGGTAAAGGAGATAAGTGCATCACACAATGCCCGAACCCCTCTCTGCCTGTCATCAGAGTCAGGTTGATGTGAGTCAGACTGAGAAAGACAAAGGCTGAAGGAGACACCCCCCCCCGCCCCCGTGCCTCCTTTCCCTGGAGCAATCGGCACAATGTTGAGGGGCACTTCAGCCTCCCACCTTGGCCTGTGTGAAGACCGCGGCACCTTGTTCGCACCCCCCTGCCCCACCCCGTACAGAAACGGGCAGCTTCTCCCCGCTCGCCTTCGCGTTTCTCAGCCAGCCACCACGAGGGTGGATGAGTCCGACCTCAAAGGCATTGAAAAGATTACCTTTATTTCCATTATAAAGTACTCCAGATATGACTGACTTCTTTGAACACAGTGGGGACCCCCAAAACCTGGCCCGGTACTCCTTCATTATATCACAGAACCTCAAACGGGGGCCGGCGGTACCTTAAATAATGACCAATGAACAGCGAGCATCCTGCATTGACCTGTTTGCTGAATACCTGAGTGGGCTTTCTGATGTATTTATAATGGTCATATTAAAAGCTCTTTTGATCTGAAGAATGCACAACAATGCCATGAAGCCCCGCAGCTTGTTTTGTATCAGTTTTTTGATCACTTTGATCACTTTTTATCACCATTGTTGTTCACAAGCTTTTGGGGTTTGTTAAATGTATTTTATGTTTTTTTTATATGTATATGTACACACACACACACACACACACATATATATTCAAGATATATCTTGACATCAATGCATGAGTTTCATCCATTCTTTTTAGATATCTGAAATATTCTGTTTCATATACAAACACTTTGAATTATTTAATTAATCTCATTTTCTTGGGTATATGCCTTGTGCATTGTATGCTAATTGTTTCTTTACTTGATTCAGCTGGAAGGATCCGTACACAAACTCTGTGTTTCAGACTCATACCAAACATAGCTATGTACAGACCCCTTCAATTTAATGACTTGTTGTGACTTCAGTCAGTGTCTGAAATGCATGGAAAATGGTGGCATGCACTACTCCCATGTAAGGAGCTGTCCTATTTCATATGCCCTAAGCTCAGTGTCATTTAGAATGTGTGGTCATACCCTGAAATTTTAAAATCCAAAAAGCTGCAGATTCAAAGGATGTTTTAATATTGGACATTTTTAACACTAACACTGAAAAGCACTAGAAAACTCGCTTCTGATACATACTGCTTTGCTATGTTTTTGTGACTGTAAAAAACTTGTAAATACATTTAAAGCTTTGAGTAAGCTGTTATTTGGGGGGGCGGGGATTAAGTGGTCTTATGAATAAAAAGATGCTAAGTTTGTTTTTGGAGCACATGTCAACCTTTACTCTCCTTGGGAAAAACTTCACCTCATAGTTCCCATTAGCGCAGACCCAACAGATGGCAATAAACAAATGGAAACAAACACAGTAAGTCAATAACAGTGGCAGTGGAGTTTTTATTTTTAAAGAAAGTTCCGTGTACACAAAGCGTGTCGTGGTTCCATGTTAAGTTCCATGTAAAGCCAGAGGGGAAAAAAAACACAAAGCGTGTCGTGGTTCCATGTTAAGTTCCATGTAAAGCCAGAGGGGGAAAAAAACACAAAGCGTGTCGTGGTTCCATGTTAAGTTCCATGTAAAGCCAGAGGGGAAAAAAAAAATCCTTCCTACCTGCAAATAAGATTTATTTAAATCCAGAAATTAAAAACTTGGCACAGCAAAGTGAGTTACAATGGTAACAGGCAAGTAGCTAGACTGCAAAAAACCGATGAAAGAAACTTTGGTTTTGTTTTACATTATCAATATCATGAACCGGTTTAATCTCAGGACAAACAGTGAATTCCTGGAAAGAGACAAAGACAGGATAAAAAATGTGGATATTGTCCTGAAATAACAGTTGGGAGGAAACCCCCCCCCCCACCTCCCAAAGAACAGGATGTGAAAATAAACACTTTTCACCTGAGGTATTTACAGAAGACATTAATAAATTATAAACAGAAACCAGAACTCTGTTTTTCAAGACACTGTGACTACAGGTGACAATGGCAATGCTTTAACTTACTGTAAACGTGTCTCAAATTTTTAAATTTGAGTTCAGAATGAACGAGGATGTGCGAACAGAAGAAGAAAAACAATATACTCTTTCCTCTGAAAAATGTCACTTTTGTCATTTAACATTTTTTTCCCATGAGCTTATTCATGATCTCATTGACTCTGGCTAAGCAAAAAACGCTTTCAGATGGGTACATTTTGGATGAACTGTGACTGAAGTCTGAATAAAGTGAGAGGGTAGAATGCACGAAAAAGACAGAATTTCTATATTTTTTATTAATCCCATGGAAAATTTTTGGCCCTCATAAGTTTATAGTTCCCCCAAAAGCTGAATGTAAGCAAAAACTTACATTACAAAAAATTAGCAGATATACCAATAAAATTGGGTCAGCAGGTGTTCCTGTTCTGTTTGTGGTAGACGTCTGGGAAAAAATGAATATATCTGCATTTATTATTGATGCAGATACATCAGATAAGCTCATCATGATTAAACTGAAGTTTTTCTGTACATATTGGAAAAACATGAATAGGTTTACAGGTGTGTTTTTTTACGATTCCAGTTTGCTCATGCTACAAGTTCAAGCTAAGATGGGTCAGAAGACCTGTTTTGCCTAACGCAAATGTCTTATTTCATTCTTTAGTGACAGGTTAACACACCTGAATGCGTGCTCCGCATGGGAAAGAGTTGCATCACTTCTTTTGCTTGATCTCCTCCTTATCGCCTTTGCAAATATGCAGAATTATGGCGAAACAAATAAACCCTATCTGACACGCTTCAAATTTCAGCTGTGACATTAGAGATAGAGGTGGTGTGAGACGTGGGGCTGTATCTCGGTGACAAGTCTCACAAGCTCTAGTTCCCTCACAAACTTTTAATTTTTAAATCCCTTATCTTTCCGATTCGTATAAATGCACGGCCTATGTTGCAGTATCAGAAAAGCACCTGGCCAGTTCACTTACAAGACAGTCACAATTTCTGCGTTCTTCATCGAGAGATTGTGCTAATTGTGAGCAAATTCTGAACTGTTCATATTTGACAACAAAAGGTATGTTACTGAGACCTGTGAAGTAAGGTCTTTTTTGTATGTTTTTAACAGCAGTTTGCCCATGATTCCAAAAGAATGAAAAATGAACATATAGCTGTTTTTCTTCACATTTTACAGGTGTGGATCTTCCGTGGTTGCACAGGGGGGCCTTGTGATCTGATTGGCTACCCCTGTGTGGCCCTCACAATTTTCATTGGCTCTTAGGGATGTCAATCATTGTTCACTAATGGGTGTCCCCCCAAATATAACTGTTGTTCCCCCCCGTGCCCCCCTGAAAATAATCTGGAACCGCCCCTAACATTTTACAGTGTGCATTCGGGGTTGGTGGTGTAATAATTAACATTAGGCATGGTGCTAGTTAGCCTAATATTTTTGAGCTGCAGATACATACAGAGATATAACAATAAAACAGTCATAACAACACAGGATTTAACATGTCTGTCATGTTAGGAGAAGAGAAACGTTTCATCCTTTAGACTAAGAAGGAAATATTTGCTTTGTATACTTAACCACTTGCTTTCTCACAAAAGTGCGACATCTTTGTCATACTTCTGAAATTTAAAACAAAGAGGCAAAAACAACAGAGTTTTCATTTAGACGTGTTTTCCTGGTGTATTTATTTTGTACCCCGTCACTGAAATTTTACTGTTTTACTCTGCATCCAACCTAAACATGCTTGTAGTTGTATTTTTTTTTACATCAAGCCATCAATTCCCAAAAACTGTATTTCTTTCTCAAACGTTATCGTTGCAAAGAGCAAATGTGGTGTTTTTAACAACAAAAATCTGTTGTCCGTATTCTGGGAAAACTTGGCCTGTTCCCAAAAATATCATTTTGCTTGGCAGGCCTTGTCCGGGACCAGTCACTAGTGCCTTCTACCTTTCTAGCAGTAAACCAGGAACAAATTTACACTCCTTATGGATCCAGTCACAGCGAATTACTGTGCTAGACAATTTATAAACAGTTCTTTCCTTCAGAAGGGGGCATGTATACCTGTTTCAAATTAAGTGTCTTAAAGAATTATGGATATATTTAAAAGGCTCATATGTATAAAAAACAGATCTGTATTATTCCAGCGTATACATCACTAAAACCCCACTATGACCTTATATTCTAAGAGATTAATAACATGTTACAGATGAAGGTTAAATTAAAATTATGTGTGAACAATCAGTCTGAATGTGATGACTGCAGTGAAAGGAATGAGCGATATACATATATATATATGTATTAGGTTTGCAAAGGCGCATGAAGGGAGAACGAACAATTCACAGCTGTGCCCAACTTTCACGTCTTTTGTTCCTATTAGTTCCATTGTGTTTGCGAAGGTTGCACATATCTGTTCTGATCGTCTTTTAAACAGAAAAGTATGTATTTACAACAGTTCTATTCCAATTGTTGAAATAGCATTCTAAACATATACCACACAGTTCTTTCCATTCTGTCTCATCAGATTCCTTTCTTTATGTTTTATTTTTTTTATGGATTCCTTATCGTCGGGGGATATTTTACAAGCAGAAGTTTTTTTCGTTTTTTTTTTTTTTTTTTTCAACCGTGCCGTGAATGTGGCATTTATTCCGAATCCATTCAAAGTACATAAAACCATCAGGAAATTTTAAATATCAATAAATCACTTTACGGCTGGAGAGCACTGAAGCAGTAAGTACTTTCCAGATGAGCCGGTGGCAGGACGGGAGAGAGGAAAAGTCGTGTCTGCGGCTCAGCAGAGGAGAAAGAGGGAAGAAACAGTTCACCGCCCCTTTAAACTTTCATCGCCTTTTGTTTGCCTCGTGCAGAAGCCGATGGCTTTTTTCCCCCATTTATTGTGGATGCTGGGCGCACGGGCTCCAGTAGGTGACACATCCACGCCTCTCTCTGGGCTGTCCACCTCACGCCCTTCTTTCAGGGAAGGACTTCTCATTGTGATGGTTCGCCGTTGACACGGCCTTGACAGCACAGTTGCATTTGAAAGTGAGAAAGCTGCGTTTAGGCATGGTTTAACATCACCTGTGAAAAACTTCCGTTTTGACAGAATAAAACAGGAGATGACGGTCTTAAATAAAGGAATTGGGGAATGCTATTTTCCCCCTGTGTTCTCCCCTCCCCGACTCAAACAAAACAAGAGATAATTATAGCCTAAGGCCCTTTGCTTTGATGCCAACTGTCCCTTTATTAATTCCCTGGGAGAGCAGTTCTTTTAGGTGCCGGTGTCAAATGCCACATAGGATGCACTGCCTGATGTATTAAGGTGGGAGTCCCGTGGCCTACTGTAATGTTCAGGTGAGTTTGTCATTGAAAGGCATTTTTTATGTATATACACACAGCGTTCTGTCATATGCTATCGTTGGCCACTGTCAACTGGTAACAGCAACGCTACGGAGCCCTGTCTGTACGAACTCTTTTGTCCTCTCGCACTGCAAAATGGAAAACTGGTCTGAAGGGCAATTCGGGAGGCCAGGATGGCGCGGGCTGGCGAAGCCCGTACCTTGATGGCAGCCATTATCGCTTGGCTTTCTTCCCAGCTCTCTCACTCGAACGCCTCAGGTCCATTCTTCAAGCGGCTTCACCCGAGAGGCAAAGTGTTACGGATTCACCGCGGGCCACACAATAAAAGCTGTTTAAAATATTCTATTTCCAAGCGTTGGGCCGACACTATTTGTTCCATCTGCGCCAGGCCATCTCTCATCTCGAGGCAACAAAACCCTTCGTGCCATATGACATCCAGACGCGCGTGGTGTAATTGTTTTAACCGACGCCTCTGACGGCTTGCTGTATCCACGTTAGAGGCTCCCGGTCTCACGTCTGCGCTCATGTGTTTCCCATCAAGGAAGTCTGTGGTTACCTTCCTGATTTTGCTGGACTGGAAAAACATAGCTAATATGGTGTGATCTGGAAAAGACTTTGATGCAGGGGCTTTACAAATAAACCTCTGAACGCCATATGGTTTGCATTCGTCTCTTAATTTATTTCCTATAAATGTCTATTGAATGCTCCGTCGAGCCAACACGTGTGTATTCAGAGTTGGAAAACAGAAGGAAAGTGAGGAGTTTGTGGCGAAACATAATGATTATGTATTTTTTCTCTCTCTACGATTCTTGCTAAGTTCAGCACACGTGGAGGAGCAGATGAGCCAGCCTTCACACTCCCGTTCCAAGACAAGCAAACAAACAAAACTCGTGGAAAACAAAAGCAATCCCTGGCCACGAGCGTGCCAAGAGGCCAGTCCAACGCGAATAAATAACAATTAAAACGTTATTATTACGAATGAAAAACAACATCGGAGTTCACAACGGCTCACCAGAGAACTTTGCTTTCACTGCCGATCTGATGATTAGGTTACCGTGGATTTAGGCTTTGCTTTAGACCTGCCAAGTCTGAGGTAGGCCTGCATGAAACCGAACCATTTCCAGAGGACGATCATTTCCTATGCTACGTCCTAGGCCTCCTGAGTCAAGACAGGAGGGACGAAAACCTGGTTTCTCTTTTAGCTTTTGACTCTGATCCTTGGGCTTTCTCTCATTAACATGTCTGTCCTGTATTCTGCATTAACACTTGCTAAAACCGCATACGTGCATTAAAAAAAGCGATTGTAAATCGGGGATTAAAACTTGCGTTTGACGTTTGCCTGTCGTGCTTATTTCAGGCTGTGGTTTCAAATAAAATAAAATAATGTCAGGTATATGCAGTCCACAGCTTCCAGGATCACCACTAACAATATGAGGTGACAAACCCCCCCAGGTTCAGAGTTAGGCCCTACTGCCTTCTACTAATACTTTTTATTTTTTTACAGCGATTGTTGCTGTAAGTAATGTGTACACATACACACCAATATGACAATGCAAACAACACAGAAGGACACATTAATTACCTATATTAGATTTTTTTTAAGCCCAGGAAAGGACTGCGCTTTAATAATCTAGAAAGTAAAATTTAATATTTACCCCCGTAGTCACGCAGGAAGTTACCTGGGTGGAAACACCCATGAAACACGCCCCCCCCCCCCCCGGCTGGAAATATGAATTTAAATTACACTGAAACAAATTTTCACATGACATTATGTTAATGGCTGAGGTAGAGAAAAGTAAAATTTCAAAGAAAAATCGATATGAGCCAAGATAAAAGAAATGACGTGGGGTCAACACGGGGCAACTGATGCAATTCAGCAAACACAAGGATTGATTACGGGAGACTTTTCAATGTCTGGTTTATAATCCAGTGTGCTCATCTCATAACAAACACATCACTCTGCAAAACGGAAAATATATCTTGTTTTCTGCTCTGTTCCACAAATGTCGTTTTTAGGGCATTTCGGGAAACAAATTAATACGATTTGAAGAAGGCATAATTTAATTGGCCGCATCACCTAAGCAGTAACATATATGTTTGTTACTGAAGTTCAACCATAAGGACGGAAATTAATAATGTGTGGGACTGAATTTGGCATTTGATGTTTCCATTTTTCACCTTTAAAGGACAAAAACTGACATGGTTGAAAGTCTGCTGTTGAGCACAGAAGTAAGGTATCGTTGATCTCGCTTTCTCTGCTCACTCCCTTAGAGGGAAATGTTGTCTAAACCTCTGGCCCCCCCCCTTTAGCTGCAGAATGGCCTTGACAAGGAGGATTGATTGGGCTGACTTGTGACGGACTGTCTGTGAAACACACCCTGCTGAGCTCTCCAACTGTAAACAACAGGGGTGTGGATTAATTTTGAAACAATGTGTTTATTTAAAAAGCTCACTTCCTGTGTGTTGCAACTCCGCCATAAACTTAGAAAAATGTTATCACCGTTTAGAGGGAAATACAAAAGGCAAACAGAAGAGAACGTCTAACATTTGCAGTTGGTTCCTGTGCGAGATGCCAGCAGTTAAAATAAAAACAACACTTTGGCAACCAGCTCATGCCATTTACTGCCTCCATTCTGAACCTGCTCCTCGCATGCAAGTTTGCATTTGTCGTTTGATTTTAATTTCAAATGAACAAAAGTGCTTTTTATGCTGAAACGACCCACGCCGTGTATAACATTTTTTACTCGTTAACCTACAAACAACTAGATGCAGCCCCCTCTGTCTTAACGCCTGCAGGGTTCGAAAATTCAGCAGGCGCTTCAGCAAGCCCTGGAGCAACACCCAGAAGCTTCACAGCCCAAAGACACATCCTGTCCACAAGGAGTAAACTAGCAGTTTGCTGATGCAGAAAAACATAGCCTGAACTAATTATCAACAGAATAAGGATGGGATAATATTCGCCCATATTAGATTAAAATAATGCTCTTCCAGCATAATATAAGGCTTCTTTGAACATTTCTCTCCAATACATTAATACATCAAAAACGTTCATGTTCACGCGTTTGGGTTTTAGCCTACATTTGATGTTTTTGAATTGCTGGATCATTTTTACAGAGCTTTGACCATAGCTACCTAGCATCAGAGATAATGATAATCATTTCTCATATTTATTACGTGTCGTCTGGAAGCGCAGTTTTGTGATGCTAACTGCCTTGGCGCCGCGTGTAAATTAATTTGGGAGATTGGCAGCTGTGGAAGAGCACGAAATGGCATTAGGATCAACAGCGAAACATATCCGGCGCAGACCTGTGATCAGAGTGCACGGTATAACAGGTAAACTCAGGGGAGGGAGTTTAAGCCCCCAATTAAGCATGTAAATCCCACCCTTTACAGGCAAACCGCTCAAGTAGATCCCTGTCAATTTCTCACAGCTGCGTTTGTGTGGATTTAGATGAATACACTCTATCACTTCCACTGAGCTTTCCGCATTACATTTCATACTTCGGGGAAAGGTTACAAAGTGTTGCCAATTTCCCTTTGGAAAAGCAAATCTGGTTTTATTTACCACCCCGAACACCACGTCTTCAGTAAATTGACTTCTCCGTTCTATCCGCGAGCCGGCTACAAGGAGGTTAGCTGCCTGTTTCCGATAAGCTGGCAGAAACGATCACCCTCGCAAGCAGATAGCGCTCTGTATTTCTGTCAGGCTTTATCGTGTGCTGAGGTGAAACTAAACCTGTTCCGAGACGGAGTGGAGGGGCCTTTCCCTTCAATAACAGACGCAACATTAATTTCAAAGACCAGTGGTGTATCCAGGGAAGGTGCTGGCACCGCTTGTCGCCAACTGGCAGCGGGGCCTCGATAACGTTTCTATATTTTATTCTGTGTTCACTGTGGGGCCCTATTGATCTCTGAAACCATTTGCTCATTTGTAGAATCCATGGCAAATGTTGTTGGAGCAGCGCTTTGCCCGGCTCTGAGTGTCATGCTACGCGCTCTCTACTGTATGCTGAGAAACGTTGGAGAACAAACCCCAGAAAAGACCAAGAATGCCTCTTTGGAGTCGTTGAGGAACGGCGGACAGTGTGAGGGCCAAAATGAATGGGCTACTGCTAAACTAAACACGAAATTGAGGCGAAATGACAAAGATGCTCCTTGAGGGTTGAAGTGGAGCAATTTGAGATTAGATTTTTCAAGACAAACTTGAAACATTACAAAAAGAATCCTTTGGTGTGTGTGTACGTGTGCGTGTGTGTGCGTGTGTGCGTTTGCATTTGCGTGCACACTTCTTTAGGGAGCAGAATAGGGTCTTTATTCACCATTAGATTGCCATTGCCCTCTATAACAAGCTAAAATGCAATGCATTTGTGTTATTTTGCATGAGGCCCTTAAGATTGCACTTAGGTTCATCACTGGTGTTTATGAACAACCTAAGGGAATCTTTGGTATTTGTTAAATATATGAATATATTACATAGATATGGCAAAATGTCATTTCCCAGGCGATAGTCGTGAGATGCGGGATAGCAACGTGAGGATCTCCTTTTTTTTTTATATCAGTGGGTGTTATTATTAGAAAACCATTTCAGATGATATGTCACAAGGGAGCAAATATCATTTACAAATCACTAATGAGTCGCAAACAGGGCTTTAGCCGGCGGAGAAGACGACGTCTTCCACACACTCGCTGTCTCTGAGGGAGCAGGGAGAGACAGCGTTGTTGTACCGTTTTCTGACTGAAACCGAACACAGTCAAGGGGGGGGGGTTGGGACATCTGAGAGTGCATTTACATTTATTTATTTGGCAGACAGCTTTTATCCAAAGCGACTCGCAGGGCCAGAGGAATTTCATAAGAAGCGATTAGATTGGAACCTTTATACTTAATTCCGAATGTTGTCAGTCTTTTGGTTCCATCGTAACTTTTTTTTGTTGAACATGGAATATCAAAAAAAGAAAAAAAAAAGCTGACTGCAACCAAAGAAGAGAAGACCCTTGTAGCTTTGTAATGGCCATGTTTTTATTCAGGATATGCAAATGAGCCCCCGAAACACAAACATATTATGCAATAACATGAGGCTGAATTCCGTCTGGACGTGAATTATTTAGCAGGCAGTTCTGTTACACGTCGCGCATCTTCAGATTGGGGTAGAATAGAACCGGCTCACCTTGAAGCTGCCTAAAATGAGTCATCAATAAAATAAATTTCATAAAGTCAGAGACTGCTGCTTCCAGAGATTTTGCATCTGATTTCGCCACTGACTAGCTGGGCCGTTCGCTCGATGCCACGGGAACGCCAGAGCTGCAGGAGAATGGGTGATGCACGCATGATTTACCTCGACAGATTGATATCCGTGCAAAGCATGTATCTCGCCTCTGTTTGGTGGTTAACCATCATAAAATAACAGATTGTTTAGAACCGTTTTCAATATTTTTTAGCCGAAGAAGAGAAAATCCAGCCGTCAAGCAATCAACATTGTGTTAATGTCTGCATATGCATATTTCAGACATTCATTTAATCTTATTCAGAAAAGCTAACCAAGGCCACATCCTCATTTCACATTTGCAGGATGCTCAAAACATTCTCAATTATCTCCGGTCAAACCTGACTCCGATATTGATTCTTTTTAAAATGTGTAACCACATTTTATGTGTATGAAGTTATTCTTATGTCTTTGATGTTAGGACACACTTTTATATCATCTGAACAGTGCTCAAAAGACGTTCGGAGTAATGATCGAACCTAAGAAGTACTTTAAGTAAAAACCAGATGCTCGTTATTAAATAAAATTCTTATGGTAAATGATCGATTCAAAGATATGGTAGCTCCGTTGTTTTAGCCACAGAGGCAAATATGAATAGATACATCTGATGGGATCAGAAACTGGAACTGAAACGGAAACAAGAGAACCACAGAACGAGAGAGAGAGAATTTATTTTCTTTTTTTCTGCCACACTGGAGACGATAGCTTAATGCAAATTATAACTAGTTAAGCACACCAAAATAATATAATACCATTGTCTCAGGCAGATTGGTATTATAATGTTATTATAATGTTAGCATGTGCAAATAATTACATTGTCCCCCTGATACAATTACATTATTTGTTCTGCTTGTATTATACACCAATAAAAGCAAACATCATATTAGGATTCATGGCAGTTTTCGCATTGCATTATCAATATGTGGAAATAATTGTCTGCAGAGAGATTAAATTACATTATTGTGTATCTTTTTCATGCCTAATAAATAATGATGGATGGCTTTTATTTTCATCACCACCTGCAACCATTTTGTCTTCCCCTGAATGTTAAAAATGAAAAAAAAGGAAAAGAAAAGAATAATAGGATGTTGTTTCCAGCATTAAATCTCTTCAAAAACAGGAGACAGTTTCTCAGTGCTCTCTGGGCCCCTTTCATGTTCAACATTTTGTTCCTGGTTTGGAAAAGAGCGACAAACTGAATCGGCTCACCGTTACGGCCGTTCCACCGCCTGCTACCAACACCATACTTTACTTAGGTATTTAACTTCGGAAAATTGTGTAGAGACTCAGGCAGCGCAGAGGTGGTGTCCATAAAAGAGGGGATATCCATTTAAAATTGCTTGAAAAGAATTAGAGATTTTTCTTCTTTTTTTTCCCCCTCTCTAAATACTCAAGTAAATTCGCCTCCCCGAAACACACCGGTTCCTAAATCTCCTGGTCATCGTTTTGGGCCTGTGTGGGGGAGCGATCGACTACTCTGACGAGAGCCACCAGAGAAGGCGTCCCGGCCGACGGCGGGCTCTCTAAAACACCCTTTAGACTTTCAGCCGACGCCTCAGATTATATTCTGTATTTTTCGGGCTTATTTGCCATTCCTCTGCCGTTTAGCCTTAACCCCCCCCCCCCCCACCCTTATTTTTTTGCATGGCTTCAGTTTTAATCAGTGAATTTGCACTTTGTGGAGATAAGAGAATTGATTAGCCAACAGTCTGTTGGAGACTTCATGTTTAATTGGGTTCTTTTTTTATTTTTTTGCCACCCACATCCCTTAGCAGTCGATATATTGCTTGCTGTAGCTTTGGAGGCATTGGTGGGCCCACTGTCATTCCCGATACCGAAAGGTAAAGGCATTATAGTCCCAGTTAATTGGCATCAGAGAGCAATGCTGTTATAACTTCATAACTTAAGTCATGCCTTGTGCACAGCCAGACGCACGCCATTGTAAAATTTACATTTTAATGAAATATTTGAATAAGCACTTGAAATTCACTCTAGCAGGTCTGCGCGGTTGTGTGTTTAAAAAAAAAAAAAAAATGGAGGGGAAAAAAACGGAACATTTGGTGTTTATGTTTTGGATGTCGGCGTCAGGAAAATTAACATGCCAGTCATACAGATTAAGGGGGCATCGGTGTGAAGCCATGGACTGCCGTAATCAAGGTTCACTGCAGGTATGCTACGCTTACAACACATTCCAACGATAACTTCGTGTTTTTTATTTCTTTTTTTGGGGGGGCGGGGGGTGTTGTGGGGCAGAAAGAGAAGTACTAAACTGAGCAGAAAATAATAGAGTGCGAGAGTCTGAAAGGAGAAGGATTCAGTGATGACTAATGCCCAGTTCTTACCACAGAGACAATTTGTTGTTATTTTTCTTAAGGCGCGCTCAGAGATGGGCTCTTAATTTTCGTGGTGAAAGGAAGGGATGCGGTCAGCACCTTCATTGGTTTTTTTGAAGCAGTTACAAAAGTAATATTTGACGAATGAAAGTTGAAGTTTCGATAAATCATTTAGAAGCCGTTTATATATTTTTTTTAAAGTTTGACATATGTATGTATGTAGTTTTAATGATTAAAAACAAATAGCCCCTTATTTTCTAGAACATTATAATACAATATTTAATAAATAATAATTTAAAAAGGGGGGGGGGGCTTGATACATCCACTGATCATCTAATTGAACAATATCATTAAGTCAGGCTAATTTAGTCTCTTGCCTTAGATTTACACTAATTAAAAATCATTTCAAAGCTACAAATTTCAGCAGATCTTAAGTTAAAGCCTTATTTAACTTCTCCAGTCAAAGTCATTTGTTCCTCCTGTATGAAATGTTTATTTCACAGAAGCATTTAAATTAGGCAAATTACTCCTCGTGTCTGCAATATATAAGTTCATTAATTGACCATGCTGGTAAGTAAAATAATGGGGTAGGAGATTCTACCCTAATTAGATCATCGAAACGGCAACACAAACAAACACAGAAATAATGAGTTTAAATAATTTAAAGTGATAGGCATACAGGTAGAGACCACCCCCCCCCCACACACACACACACACACACACACACACACAAAACTAGCATTAGCCTACAACTGCACTCTGTCTTGGTGACAAAGCAAAAACAATACATTTC
>JAOVYW010000101.1:3401121-3423207 GCA_025775045.1 Hiodon tergisus
CACACACACACGTCTGAATCTGAGTAGTGTGTGTGTGTGAGACTCAAGCTTACATTCACCGTCTCGTCACCGGACATGTTTCCCAAAGTGCTGAGTCTTGTGCCACACTCCACATTCCAACACCGACTCCAGTCGCGCTTCAGCAGTGTGTGTGAAACGCGATGAAGGGGGTGAATCAAAGTCACCGGGAAGCCCAGCGAAGCAGTACAGTCTCAAAGGCACTTTCTGTTTTCACAGTTAGCAGTTAGCTTCCATCAAACCCAGGAAAGCTCTATTGCACGCC
Organism: Hiodon tergisus; assembly: GCA_025775045.1. Classification (NCBI taxonomy): domain Eukaryota; kingdom Metazoa; phylum Chordata; class Actinopteri; order Hiodontiformes; family Hiodontidae; genus Hiodon; species Hiodon tergisus. Next base: position 3,401,405 of record JAOVYW010000101.1, read on the forward strand.
GTCATAGACGCCCCCAGGCTCGGATGTTTCCTCAGATCGGCCTGACCTGGAGGTGGTTATCACCAACAGGAACAGGTCAGTCAAAACTCAAAAGCACAGAAACCACCGATTTCATTATACAAAATAAAATAAACAAACAAGCAAATAAACAATTCCCCTTTTCTCAAGTGCAGTGGTACCCTTCTAGTTAGCGGACAATACAGCAAAGAATCCCGTACGCAACATACTGGCGGGATGGGGTAAAACCATTATTCGGAAGCAGGGAGTCAGGCGTTTTCCAGACTCCCAAAGGAGTGTGTTAAGAGCCAGCAGGGAGCCATTATGGGAAACGGTACAAAAGGGATATACAAGGTGTCGATTGGGAATAATGCCCTCCACAAAATCATCTCTGACAGTATGACATTATCCAACAATAAATAAACCAGAGGAAAAAGAAGAAGGTGGGATGGGGGAGGTGGGCTGAAGGCAGAGTGAAAGCATAAATAAAGTGCGGCACATCTTTTACCTTCTTCAATTATCCGGCTTTTGACACGCAAGCTGAGCGGAGTGTAATTAACATCTCGGGAGATAATGGGGGTCGCCACTCGCTGATCAATCTCACGCATCCGTCACCCGCCTTTCACCAAACCATTATTCCAGTCGGAAATATTTGAAAACTACCGCCTTTGCCTAGTGCGAAAGCTCCGTTTCGGCTTACAGGTGGGCCCCACTCTCACTGTACCGCAATCTAAAGATGTGCCAGAAACCTGAAGGTTGACAATCTGAAGGTGCGTGTTCTGTTAAAGAGTGTGAAATAGAGATATGAGGTGCGCGCGCACGCGCACACACACACACACACACACACACACCATTATAATCAGACATTTTATGTAAACAACTGGTTATAATGAGGTACAAGTATTAGCTAAATAAAAGAAAATGTAACTATTTGGTACTTTGGTACTATTTGGTAACAGTTTAGACATGGAAGACTTCATTTAAAGAAATTATGATAGGACATACTTCCTGGCACACGCCTTTGATCAGATGCAGGAGAGTTTGGGGTGGAGCTGGCATGCGTACCCGCCTATCCAGGCCAACTGGTGCCAACTTGCACAGCTCAAGGCTTAAGGTTGGGATTCAAAAGGTTTATTAAATGTCTATCGTTTGCGATCTAGGGCCACTTCCCCACACAGTGTTAGGCTTGTATTTGATGGGCAGGAGTTCCAATGAGCCAGCAATTCAGAACCTGAAGGTTGACAATCTGAAGGTGCGTGTTCTGTTAAAGAGTGTGAAATAGAGATATGAGGTGCGCGCGCACGCGCACACACACACACACACACACACACACCATTATAATCAGACATTTTATGTAAACAACTGGTTATAATGAGGTACAAGTATTAGCTAAATAAAAGAAAATGTAACTATTTGGTACTTTGGTACTATTTGGTAACAGTTTAGACATGGAAGACTTCATTTAAAGAAATTATGATAGGACATACTTCCTGGCACACGCCTTTGATCAGATGCAGGAGAGTTTGGGGTGGAGCTGGCATGCGTACCCGCCTATCCAGGCCAACTGGTGCCAACTTGCACAGCTCAAGGCTTAAGGTTGGGATTCAAAAGGTTTATTAAATGTCTATCGTTTGCGATCTAGGGCCACTTCCCCACACAGTGTTAGGCTTGTATTTGATGGGCAGGAGTTCCAATGAGCCAGCAATTCAGAGGGTAACTCATGCTGCCAGAGTCAGCTCAGTGGGTAAAGGCGCTCGCCCGAGCGCAGACTGAGCCCTACGAGCCGGAGTTAAGGCGCTCGCCCGAGCGCAGACTGAGCCCTACGAGCCGGAGTTAAGGCGCCCGCCCGAGCGCAGACTGAGCCCTACGAGCCGGAGTTAAGGCGCTCGCCCGAGCGCAGACTGAGCCCTACGAGCCGGAGTTAAGGCGCTCGCCCGAGCGCAGACTGAGCCCTACGAGCAAGGCTCGTCGCCTCCGGCCATGCTGAACCTCTCGCTCAGAGACCAGCTACATCGACACCTTTTCCGGCCCACCCACGCGAGAAGGGCGGTCCAGGAAGTTCTCCCGTGACTCGCCACCCCCGACTCTCGTCCGTAAACATCCGTCTCCCCGGTAGCCGAAGACAAGCTGATGACATCTGTTGGTTCGTCTGCACTTGGAGGTGGAGTGGCTTCATCTGTGCACTCATATCTACACCTTACATCACCACACCAGGATGTTTTCTCAACTGTCTACCAGTAGGCACAACTCAGACACTGTATTTACAACTATAAAGAAACTATGATGTGACATATTTTTCAAGTCTTCTAGATCCATAGATATGCCCCCCCCCCCAAAAAAAAACTTGTACCAAGAGCTGCTTTGATCATGGGTTCTCCAAAACATTTTTAAAGCTTCAAATTATAGCCCTGACTTCCCACCCCGTCCTTGAAAAATTAAATCTACAAAGCCGCCAATCTTATGTCATGACAAAAGATCCAATTTTGTCCCTGTCCCTGAAAAAATAAGGAGAGGGCATTCTTAAAAATTTTTGAGTGTTAATCAGATGAATGACAGTTGTACTAATTAAGGCACACTTAAGCTAAATTATGTCTCTTAGATACATTTTTAAAAATCTTAATTCTATTATTTTCTTACAGACGGAACACTACCGGAACTTTTCAGTACGTACCAGGGCCAATGTTACAATAAATGCTAGGAAGATGTAGCACGGCAAACCGTATCTCCACTACAAAGTAGATCCTGTAAAAAATAAAAATAAAAATATTGCTAAATAAATCAAACTGGTGAGCCTGGGTGGTGTTGGTATAGGCGTGTGAGGGGTTAACACAATGCTGTCGGGGGGGGGGGCGATTTTTAGAACACGCACGCGTCCCACAGATGCACGTTTTTATATGGCCACTTCCCGAGTCGCGGGCCCCTGGACTTCAGACCCCCCTGTCTGCACCGCTCGCGGCTGTTACGGAATCAATAAGACATGCCTTTGAAATTGGGTGAGGTCTAGTACCAGCACGAATCCCGGGAAGCCATTAGTCAAACCCTGAGTCATGCTTGTCTGCCACTTTCCAGCTAAAGCGTATATATACACGCTTAATCATATTTTAACTTTCAACTATTTAAGGCCTCCTAATAATCTGAATACATTTCAATAGAAAGAAAAAAAGAAAAAAAAGTCTTGTCAGCACGTTCAATGGGTCTTCCTCCATCCTCAAAACACATTCCATGACATTTCAGAAAGATTCATATGTGCACCTTTTCAATTATTTGGGACTCTAACCCTACAAAAACATGCCCAAACAAATACTTTTACCTTCAGGTCTACAGTTTCCTGATTGTATTACGTGATTAAAAACTTAACTGTAACAACCAACAACCTGCTTTTTTTACTCCCCTTAAAATTATTATTATTATTATTATTATTATTATTATTTATTTTTATTTTTTTAATCTGTGTAAAAAAAAAAAAAAACATATTTATCTTTGTGCACACACACACACCTCACCTCCTTCCAGTTCACAGCCAGTGTGGATACCCCTGACAGACACAAGGCTGTGAGGCACAATACACAACAGGGTTAAACTGAGAGGCCTCCTCCCGCCTTGATTCCCACCTTCCAAGCAACAACAGGAAGTGGAGGGTTAGGCCGCGTCCAGGCCTGTTACACAATACGGTCTCCTGCCTGCCTCTGCGATGATCAAACCGGAGGGCGTGGGGGGGGGGGTCAAGGAGGTGGGGGCGCATCCTGAGTGAAACCACATCCTGAACAAGCATCACCGCGTCTCACTGTAAATAAATACTCTCTCCTCACAAGGCTTCCGTCAACTGTCACTGCATTCGGCTCCAATCACCTTCAAGTCCAAACAGGAAGGAGTAGAGAGGCACGCGGGACGGCAGATATGAGCTGTATTGCTTTTCGCTGCAGTTTCCAAACGACTCCCCCCCCGCCCCAGAGAGCGCGCTTCCTATCGTCCTGCGCTGCCGGCTGCCTGGAGGTCTCTCCCGCGGTCTGGGCCCCTGTCCCGGCACCCTTCATTACCGAGGGCAGGCGCCGGGGAGTCACCCAGAGGGTGCAAAGGGCGAACGGAGGTAAAAACAACGCTGAGGCACCATAAGAGAAGCGCCCCCTGCAGGCTCACAGTAGCCACGCATCCTTTCTCATCTCCCTTCTGCTGTACATGATAACTGCATGGGGACGATACGGAAAACGCATCTCAACATGAACGTGCGCCGGGAGAAAAATGACTGACGGAGGTCAGGATCTACAGCAACGCGTCGTCAACAGAACCCCATCGCTTCCTTAACCCTTAAGTGCAAACGTGCAAGCGCTTGTCAGGCGATACCCCTTCACTGCTCTGGCCTGGTGCTATAGTGCGCCTGTATTCTGTAACCGCTTACATCGTTTGATTACACTTCAGTGAATGGAGCTGAAAATTGAACGCAGCTGCTGACACCAGCCTATCAGCATGATGCCTGGGCACAAGCATTATCCGCTATGGGGGGGGGTTTCCATCATTCAACAGGGTCATGAACCATGAACTCTGTTGTGGGCGGGCCTGTGCGTTTGTGTGTGTGCAAAGTTGATGCATAGATTTGATAAGTGTTCAGAGATACTGCCTTACTGTAACCGGTCTGACAGGGGTCACCCCACCCACACTACCCTCTCTTTAGGCACAATTTCTTCCTTTGCAAATAACAGTAAATGGCAGTTTACACATTCTCCCCTATACAGCTACTGTAAACCCAGGGGGAAAAAGCTCTGCTCACCGTGCGGAATATGGTTAACACCGTGACACTGTAAGAGAGCAGTCATAGACCAGTCACACTTCCTCAAAAAGGACTATGGAAATTATACTAGCCAATAAAGCCGGCCAAATGATGACATCACTCGTTACATAAACGGAGCCATTCAAAAATGCAATTACAGTCATTAATGATCAGAAAGCATTTATAAAAACAGTGACCCAAGAATTACACTTAGGAAGACATTTTGTTTGTTTAAATCAATGTCATATATAAGCAGTAGTTGTTATTACCGAGAGTCTATTCATCATCCCGAAATGATCACGTATACTCGGTACTTTTTCCACATTTTCATTTAAAACACAGCTTGCAGAATATTCAATAATATCGATATAAATTTTGGTATATTAGCTTGTGTTAGGTAAATTATATGGGTTATTATACCACATGTTGATCTGCCCAACCATACATTTTTACTAGATTGCATGTGCTGATACTGCCCCCCTTCCTCAATATGCTAAAAGGAACAAACCAGAAACACTGTTTTTGAGGTCAACATGGGGATATTCTTTTCAAACCAGAGACGTTAAATGCACGCAGTGGTGTCGTGCGTTATGAAAAATGCGCCCATTCGCTCAGTGGCCTCCGGGGTTTTTTTCTGTTCTTGAAACCCTGGTGAATTTGCAAACAAACAAAAACAAACAAACCATGTGATGGGAAAGGAGAGAAAAATATAATTTCCACTCTCACACTGGACACAAGGCTGTCGGCCAAGCGTTCCCAACGTCAGGGAATTCTGGGTATTCTCTTTAAAGCATACACACACGGGGAACCCAGGTTCCCTCTGAACTTTATATGTAACCCAAATTCATAAACTTTCATTTAATCTAGTATAACAAAACTGTTTAGAAGGATAAAAGCGACCTTAGCAGTTTTACTCATAAAAATATATATTTTTTAACTTTAAATACTGGAGATGGTCCCCAGAATTAAGTGTGGAGAGCACACAGACGACGCATACAATAACAAAATATAATCCCCTGCAGCTAGCAGACTTGTACAGTTCCGTGGCATTTAGACATTGGATTAGGATTGTGCTCAGTAGCACTTACATCATGTTAGCGATCGGATGTAGCCCTGGGCCCCCGGTTTGTTCCGCCGCTGCTGCTAAGTGTGCGAAACCTAGATCTTCCCAGCCGAAGGCCCGCCAAGCACACAATATGGCCGGCCACCTCATGCCTAATGGAACGGCATTTAAAGATACACTAGACAAAAAGTGGCTCTCCCTACCCAGAAGGCCCTGCGGAGGACCTAAGAGGATAGCGAGCACGCGGGGGGCGAGCGAGTGTGACAGGGAGCTGGACGTCCCGTGGATCGACCGTCCCGTTAATCGCCTTTCCAAGTCCAAAACGTCCATTTGCTGATCCGTGCCTCCGGAGGCCACGGAGTGCAGTTCGGCCTTCTTCGCCGCCGTCCTGCCACTTTTCTGCACAAGTGGCTGATAACGGATAATTGTGCAATTAAAACAATTTGCGGTCTCTATCTGTCAGAGTGATCCAATTTGCCGGGCGAGCGTCTCGGAAGCGTGCGGGCCACTCTCCCAAGGCAGAGCCCCGGACAGCGTCACTGGGAAACGGAGGCACGACACAAAGCTATTAATTAAGCGTGAGAGGCCAGTGTGGCGCTCCATTCCAGGCAGGGAAACGATAGCGTTTCGGGTAAACTGCCAAATCTTCGGTGCAATTCTGAAGAAATGTTCGTTTATTTATACGAGTATTAAAATCAACAAAATGCGTCAGGGCCTGATCAATTTCTTACGGACTCTGACGGAAAACAGAGCGAATGACCCTAATGAGACCAGAGAAATATTTTAAACATTTTAGTTTTTCGCCGTTTAAAAAATAAAATGTAAAATTTTATTTTTAACTGCATAAACTGCGTTATTTTTGTTGCATACCTTTGTTATGTTAACCAGTGGCCCAGTTAAACTAAAATTATCTCCCAGACATTACTCATCAAAATCCTTGTCGTTTCTGAACACCAAATGAATGATTCAATGATAAACCATACTAACCAATTTTCTTTTCTTTTTTTTGTTTACTCATTTGGGACACAGGTGTAATTAAAAGCTCAGAAGTCTGGGACACTCATACAAACGCATTCTCGAGTCACAGGTCAGTGGATGGCCACTATATGCAAAGTTCTGCTAAAGTACCCCGCCCTCCAATCACAAAAGGCAAGATGAGACATTTTATGTCACAAAACAAAGTCGTTTTTTAATTTATTTTTTAAACCCCCCCACCCCTAACAATTTCTACATTAAGTCTGTTAATGGAACACAAATGACTGGCCATTAACAGATGTTAGCCACCGCGCAGAAGTAGCCTGCGGTATTTGCAACAGCCAGATGCCTGACTTGTAATGGGGCCTAAGAGGGAAAAAAAACAAAAACTGCTTTGATTTAGATTTTTTAAAGGGTAGATCTATGACAACCACTCACCCCAAAGCCCTTAAAAGTGAGTTTTAGTGGGTCACTGACGTCTCACCCCTGCCTGCCTGCCTGCCTGCGTACCCATCTCTTCCCCACGCCCGATTTCTATCAAAACCCCCGAAACGGTTGGTGACTCTCGGCCACAAAACAACAACCGTCACCTTCAGCCAAATTCATTAAACCAATGTTAATGTCTTCTTGTTCCAACGTAATTTTTATAATTGAAAGTTAATTCTCCAACAATATTTGGAAGATTTTTAATTGACATTTGTTGTAATTAATTGCGGGTAATGCGGTCTTGGCGGTGATGGGGGGGGGTGGCGAGTTAAAAAACTGAATCTGACACAGATTGGATGAGCGGCGGAATGGCGAGGTGCCTGCTGGGACTGTTTCATCGTCATGGGGTGGGAGAGAGGCGCTGATGGGTACTTCTTCACAGTCAGAGGTTTAATTGCACACAGATTCCATTACCTCTGCACAAATGTCATGTTCGTTTCTGATCAGGGGCAAGGCAGGCAACAACTCCGTTCCTGGTGACCGGCCAAACTGCAGCGTGCACAAAATAGTCAGCCTCTCAGAAGGTGGGGGGGTGTCACAAAGGTGTGAAAGAATACTTAACGTAAAATTTTTAATATAAAAACCCAAAGGAATCCTAGGCAAACTAAGCCCTTCCATTTCCACCGCTGTCACTAAAAAGCGACTGAAGCGACCGTGTGGAAATAAGGAAACGCACGACGAGGAACGCGTCAAACCATAGATGTTTAGTTTCCATGCACAAGGGGGCACAAAAGTGGCTCATAGGAGGCGTCCCGTCCCGTCACTGAAACCCCCTAGCCGCGATTCCGTCGCCGGGCAACTACACCCAGTTCACAAGTCTGATTGACTTACAGCATCTGGTCGCACAGAGAGTATCCCGGACACGCGCGCGAGGTGCATTAAAAGATCCAGATTTGTTTATCTTATGCGTGAGGTCAATAAATGTTGGAATAGATTTAACGTGGCACCCACGTCAGAAATTATTAAGGTGTAAACAGAGGGAACAATGACGCAAAACGAAACAATGAGACACAAATGTACACATCAGCCTGACTAAATTAATTAAAGTTATCTTATTAAAGTCACACATATTTTAATAGATCTTATTTTCAAAAATATAATTTTTCCAAAAACGCATAATACGATTTGCATGTAAAACAGTACGTCACCCATAAATAAAAATTTAAAATACAAAATATTAAAATATTAAATTTAAGATACCGAGGACTTGCTTATCTCTTCACGTGATTAGTGTCTGATTTATCAATTTTTTTCATCGTGAAAATAACCAGCCCAGCCTTAACCTTTTACTATAATAAATAGATGATGTTTCAGCACGGCACTTTAGGGGTTAAATTTTACACAAAAAGCTAATTTAACCCGTTAAAATTGAAAAAAACGGTTCCATAAAATGGTCTGTAAAAAAACTGATTTGTTCTAAAATCCTCACCAAAACAAAATTACAACATACAATTTGACACAAACTAAATTTGTGTGAAATCCTCTAATACAATGCCCTTAAAATTACACATTTTATCAGTAACTCATGTCCAGAAGAATTTTGTTAGTTTCCCTGAGGTTAAACAATTCATCTTAAGTGTTTTTAGCCTGTTAGGCAATGGTCTTCAATGCGATTATCCATTTCAAATAACTTGATTTAAATAAATAAAAAAATTTAAAAGCATACATTAGTCCCATTAAGTTTGGGTAAAGATTTTTTGTGAAGTTCCTAATTAACGTTTAAATACAGAAACTAAAATCTGAAAGCAGAAAACCGGTGTGGAGGGTCAAATTGAAATTCTGTTTAAGAAAAAAAAAAACATGACAGTCAGAAACCTGTATAGCAGGGGCAGCAGTAACTAAATGAGAGATTTCCAAAAAAAAAAAAATATATATATATATTTTGTATTTATTCAGAATTTTGTTTATTTCTTTAGTTTGTATTTTGTAAAAACACTGAACAACAAATGAGGCAACAAGGAAAATGCAAGTTGTAGGAATATAGCAAACTAAAACATTTTCTAGCACTTAATATAAAAAAGCTAAAATTTTGGGTGCAGTTGCCAAGGGCATTCTGTGGCACCGGGCGATGATGAGACGGGCAGCATCGAGGCGTGGTGGTTTAACACCCGAGCTCGGGATCAGAGGGTTACAGGTTCAACTCCCAGAATAGCCACGGCTGTTCATGTACCCATGAACAAGGTACTTGACCTCCGACCTAAATTGTTTCAGTAAAAATATCTGGCTGAATAAAACGGATAAGTGGAAAAGGTTGTGTTTTTTTTTCCCCTCCCGCCCTTCGGACAAGAGTACTGCCAAAGCAGGTTAATAATAAAAATATATTATATTTGAAAGCAAAAGAGCGACCGTGACCCGTAATATACCTTTGCAAATTTGCCTGTTAAAACAGACTAAACTGAAAATTGTGACTGAAATCTCGAGTGTTCCACCTCACCCACTTACCTGCGAGGAAGCTGAATGGTTTTTTTGCGTCTTATTCCAGCAAACATTCTGAAACGGGAATCAGAATGACACAGGACCTCAACTCACCGTTTTCACTTCTTTGGGTAAGATGGACATTCCATCCATCCAACTGGAATTCAGCAAATAGGCGTGGATGTCTGAACCATCAAGTCTTCAGACGTCACTAGTTGCCTTAAACACAAGAGAAACACCACGGATATATTATCGAGTTATAAACAGGATTTGACACCATTTCAAAGGTGGGGAAAGTACCTTCAATTAATTGAACCCACATAAACAGGAATGAAAAACAGAGAGAGAAAAACGTGATCAAGACAAACCTCAAGTTAACTTGAATTATGACGCATATATTCCCGTCCTTTACCGTCAAACGTGAACAAATTTAAGCCATCAGCCATTTATTTTTGTAGTATGAACTTTCAATTTGAGTAATATTTCTGAAGAATTTCACAAACACAAAATTGTATCCAGATGCCGGCTAAAAAAATTTTTTAATTAGTAAGTTTTAAAAAAAGAAAGAAAAAAAAGAAAGGCTCTCACCTAAAAACAACCGACAGAAACCTTTCATCTGTCGAATCAGATCAAAAACGTCAAGACGGAACCCGAGTCGCGGGGAAAAACAGTTCTGTTTCTGACAGGCAACCCGCGGGTGAAAACGGCATGGCAAATATGAGCATACAACACAAACCCCGCGGTGATATTAGCCAATTACGCGGAATGCCGTTTCGCGACAACACCAATCACCGTACGGTGGCGTTAGACAAGAGGATCCTCGCGTTGATTTATTAACGAAAGCAGTCAAAACTCGACGCTGCGATTGTTGGAGCGGAGGTCCGTCACCGGATTAACACAAAAAGACCTTGACGACTGCTACCTTGAGCACAGTGACCTCAGGACCCGAGCAGAAATTAGGCTGGGTTAATCATAAAGATTAAACTGGGCGACCGGTTCGGTCCTTGTCACAGAGCGTCAAGCAGAGGAGCCGGTGGGATCATGTAGGTATCTCTACAGAGTTATAGTAAGTGTACAAAGTTTACGAACCCCTCCCAGTCTCTCTCCAAGCAGCACAGAGAGAGACAACGATACAGGGCAGCTGACCAGACGAGTGGCTGCAACTTTCAGGAGCAGAAACCAAACCAGACACAACAAACCGCGGAGCCGACAGCCCAACTCGTCATAATTCATGAGCGTTCAATTCCACTAACCCCATTAGCGCGGCTGCGTTTCTGGAGCCGGTCCACATTCCCCTACGAGAGCCTCAACGCGGTCTCCGACAAGACCCCCCCCGATTACCTCGCCTGCATGTACGTCATTAATCAACAGAAAATACGTTGATCCCAGAAGACGGCTTCGCCCCGGCCATATTTATGTCCGCAGCCACCACGGCTCTGCCCTGCTTCTGGAGCGCATTGTTTAAAGAGAGGCGTTTGCATTTGGAAACATCCGACACCTCATACCACATTGTAAAAACAGAGAGAAGCTGCCTCGATGCTGAAGTTTTACCTCAGCAAAGTGACGCTTTATCTGTATGGGTTTTATCGGTAATATGAGAAATATCAGCAGGCAACTTCAATATCTTTCTTTAATGCTTTCTCCGTGATTTAGAAACACGCAAGTGTCCCAGCTCTACAGCACCGACTGTTTTACATTTCAAACATGTGGTTTTAATCCCTGCTCCGCACAAATTAAAACCCATGTCGGTTTCAAAGCGAACCAGTAAACCAGCCATTTTTAAAACCATTTTGATAATTGGCACGTATTTGTGTGTAGAGTTGTTGGAGGCTTTCCGGAGGGAACGGGTCCTGCTGGGTCCTGCGAACTGGGAAGTGAGCCGGTTTGTTTTAATAAGGGCCCTAGAAAATTTCAGTCTGGTGGCAGTCAGAGTGTACGTGTCCTACGTTGTGCGTTTCCATTACCCCAGAGCGCCTACAAGGTGGGTTTTGGCCTTAACATCTTTAAAATAAAATCTGAGGGGGGGGGGGGGGGGAAGCTCCCCTGGTCACAATCGGCGAATGACGCTGGCGGGTTACAAACTCCGGCACAGTCTGTGCTCAGGCCTTCACTGGCTGAGGGACAGTGCGCCGTTTTTCTGATGTGACGGGGCAACGGGGAAAAGAACCCAGCCTATGGCGGAGCCAGCCATGGTATCCAAGTCTCCAGGCTGGTCCAAGGCAGCGGCGCCATGCCGCCGAGGGGATCTGCTTTAGAAGGCAGGCCTGCAGAGGCAGAACTCCCACGGAACACGAGAGCCCTGCGGTCTTACGGGAGCGATGGGCTGACCCGTCAAGTCACCCCACTTTCAGTACCTCGTCTTACAAGGGACCGGGCAGTACCGAGCGCCCCCCCCCCGCCCCACCGATTACGAGATGGTGGCCTTCTAAGATCAGACGCCCACTTGACCCTGGAAGGTGCCGCGAGGGAGAGATCCGCGTGATTTAAAACCCCTCGCCGGGATGCGGCGACAAGGTCGCGGGGTCAACGCAGACATTAGCGGGTCGGGCGTGCGGCCCACTGGGGAACAATCCCTCCCAGTCACAGCTAAGTGGACACTTGATTGAACAGGATGGCGGCAGGACACACACTTGGCCACAGATGACAGTCCCAGCAGCCGCTTAGAATAAAAGCTCATGCGATTCTGCCTTTATGGGCAAAATTCATCTTCCTTTTCCTTTTAAAAGAATGTGCGGTAGCAGCCTCCTCACACAGAAGTATAACTTTCCATTAAAACCCTCTCCCAGTGTTAAACAGGGCAGGCAGTAGAAGATGACCTGAACAGAAATAATTATAAGGCGAGGAAATGGGAACACATCCACAACAAATGTGCTTAGTGTTAAAAAACGAACAGTGGATAACTTCATCAGCATCTTCTCCCCCTCAATCACACCGCTCTACGCCCCCCTCAGAATTTTTGTCCCCCCCCGGACAAAAAATGTCAATTCTCGTTGATTCAATACAAAAATGGAACGCTGGAATGCTGAAAACGACTTATTACTGCAGTTCCCAGTCAGCCACTGTTACACTGCAGTAACGTGAACCGCGTCTTGTAACACGCACGGCTCAATTCCCAGTCTGCCTCCATGTTCTTGAATCAGAACATTTATGAAAGGACAGAAGGAATCCATCTGAACCCGTGAATGGGACTAAGTGTTTGTGATTAAAAAGATTGCTCAGTTGTGACGCACCAAGGGCCGTCATCTTTAACATTAAGAAAAGCAGAACTGAGTACGGACACGGTCTTCGTTTCACACTTCCTGGTCAAATAAACCGCTGCGTGGGTGGGTGGGGGGGGGGGGGTTGCCAATCCCTCTGCCTGCAATATAACAGTTAACAGCATCTAGACGGGGACATTAGGAGGGAACAGGGTTGGACGCAAGTCTGTTATTCTCCGCGTGAAGGCTGGACAAGCCCAGAATGGGTTGGTGCGACGGACAGAAAAAAAAAAAAGAACAAAAAAAAGAAAAAGAAAAAAACTGACCGTGACATTGGCCTGGCCCGTCCAGGTTTGTCAGTGAACCCCGCTATCGTCTTCTACTGACACCACAGGAACGTCAGTGGGGTGTGTTCTGCAGAGTGCATCCCAGACTAATAGAAACGTAAATCCTTTGGAAGACAGCTTAGAAGAACTCGCCTTTCACAAACTCATTTCACCCCATCTCTAAACCTGCACACCGGAATTTATCTCGCAGAGCTGGGGGCGTCACCTGTTAGGAACACACACTTTAACCCAAATATTTTGCAGAATGTTTAAGGTGAAACACTTCATCAGTCTCATGACACATCTATTCGACCAAGTGTTGCTTATCATTGCTGTCATTTCCAAATGAAAATTACCTGTATGGTAACAGTTACACCGTTACAACCACAGTTCCACAATAACAAAAACCACCTTCAGAAGTAATCATAGCACACACGAGAAAATGAATAAACAAAGTGAAACAAGACATTTCTAACGTAGCAATTCCGAAATAGCCTGTTGGCGTCCGCTAGCCATTTGTTAGCGTTAAATACGACAGTGTCCAGCACAAGCAATCGATGTTTACACAGTTCACTATACACAGACCGCCCCGTTTCTAAAAGAACCGCCGGGTACTAAGAGGAAGCACAGAACAGCATCGGTTCTAGTAGCCATGGAGTCGGAATCAGATGTTCCACAGAGGAAGCTTGGAAACCTGGGGACTTATTTAGACGGAGGGTTCCCAAACCCCTCAGGTAAAAGGTGAACTCAACAGGTCACTGTTAAAGTTCCAGGAATTACCCGTGTATTGCAGATTATTTTTAAACCCCAACAACATTCGTTGGCTCTGGTGTCGTTTTGCACACGTCTTTGGATATAAATGTAGTTGCATCTGAAACATCTGAGAATTAAAACGTTTGTCTCTGACAGCAGCGGTTTCGACCGTTTTGCACTGATTTATATCCAACTTAAACTTTCACCCACTTATAATTTTGCTCTGGGGTACAGGTGTTCCATCTGTGCGTCTGAACAAACATATTTTATGTCTTATCCTGCAGCACTGATTGGTCAAGTGTCAGTGAGTGATCAAAAACCACAATATAGGAAATTAATGTCAGGGGCCTTGACGGGCTTAGCGTCCCACATTGGCAAAATTAATTGTCAAATATACACAAGTCCGATTAATTTATAAGTTGACTGGAATAAAATGCTTTGTTTTGGTCTCACTTAATGCTCACTGATCGGAAAGCATTCATTTGCATAATCAATGGGCAAAGCTTTCTGTTGTTATTGCGGTTCATTGTTTCAACCCCCCCCCCGAAAATCAGTACCACATTGTTGTTGTTCTCCATTCTGCTGGAGCAGCTGTTGGCTGTTAAGGGCCAGCAGACGACACAGTTCACCACTTCACCGAGAGGAGGAATTGAGAGAGAGAGAGAGAGAGAGAGAAACACACCACATCTGCAGCTGATGAGTATGGGTGTAAAAGTGTGGCAGACTGAAGGTGCAGGGGGGCGAGAGAGAGAGAGAGAGAGAGAGAGAGAGAGAGAGACTTGGCACACTGCATTGTCTTCCACACAGTACGCTAAAAATAGACCCACTTTTTAAGGAGGCAGAAAATCACTTTATCCTAGAACCCACTGGACTATCCCATTACTGCGCGAGTCTGTCGCGAGCACAGGGCGGAGGAAACAGGAAGCGGCGCGTTAGAGTGGAGGAAACGAGCGGCGGCAGCGGCGGATTTCGCCTTCTCCTCATTAGCCGGGCTCCCTTCCAACTTCATTTCTGGGGCCCCCAAGACACAAACCTTCCCGGGTTTGGCGGAAAAGGGAAAAAAAAAAAAACAGCAAAACATTAACGGATTTGCATATGCAAAACTCAGACGCAACAGGCAAAACCCCTGCTCAATTGACCTAGTGCTTGTTGTGGCAGCAAAGTTACTCCCTGGGATGATTTTGTAACCGAGTGGGCGTCATGTGAATACCATCTGGGTAACACTTATTTAAAGCTGGCAATGTTCCCGTGGCAGCCAGCCGGGCAATGAGGAGGAAGGGAATAAATTGCATCATTTACTTAACATCCATTTGCTGTTGTGCCCGTTAAAAACCCATGACTAAATAATTTGGTTATTTCGGCTGCCAGTTACCGCTGTCAGCCAAATTGCACTGTACATGCCACAAACAGTGCAACTGTCAGAAGGCTGATAAAGGGGAAATCTAAACGCGTGCCACAAAAACACAGCTTTAAGCCAGTATTAAAACAAAAACAAACAAAAAAAACACCGTCTCTGAACAACTGATGCACAACGCCGCTACTCAGTAACGGGTGCAAGGAAACGCACTAGCGCTCACACCGAAAGGCTCCCCACTGAGGGTGCGCCAGTCCCACCGCTGGGGTTCCAGCCCGTAACCGTCCAGTTCCTCAACCCCGACCCCCGACCACACGGGGACAGGCTGAGAGACATACCTTACCGAGGTTGGAACGCGGCCAGCACCGACGTGGGTTACCCAAGCGGGCTTCATTGACTAACCCACGAAGGGCTGAACTCAGGAACTCTTCCCTCGAGCAAGCCAACACATGCATGGCAATCAATCCTGTAAAGTAAGCTTGGAGATTCAGAACCGTTCCGGTAATGGCGGTGCTGCCTCGACCTACACGGACGGCATGCAAAAGGCCAGCAACATCACTTCAAGGAAGCTACTCCTCCCCCCCCCCCCCCTTTCTACTTCACGACGGGGGCGATATGAAATCCTACGGAAATTGTTTCACCAACTAAAATGTATTCATATGCAATGGCGATGACAAATATTTAGGGGAGAACGAATGTATGAAATGCCTCCTGTGTTATGAAACCCCACGGTGTCGCGCCTTAGTTCAACGTGATGCAACACATGAATAGGCTGCTCTTTAGCATTTGTTCCAACACGCATCACAGGAATGCCATGCTACGCTGCTGTTTATGATGCTATTATTTCCCTTAACACACAAAGGACTAAAAACGTACACAGAGAGACTCTTGGTAGATCTGTGCAGAAGAAGCTTGTGTAAACCATATCACTGAATAATTTAAAATGATTTTCTTTTGCCAGATAAGATCGGTTTCTTTCTGCCTCTCCAGGAGTACATGAATATGACAGACTTCAGCTGCGAACGCGTTGACGTTAGTCAAAAAGCAAAAAGAATCAAATTGCCAAGAACCGCAATTTCTCTACCGATTCATTCATACCCTCTCCTTTGTCTTAATTTCTGACAGCAACTTGTCAATCATCTCAAGCACTTCAGGCATGGCAAAATGCTAAATGCCAGCCTTGGCTCTCTTCTGGCTTAATCCAACTTTATCCTGGATAGTTATACAAACAACAAAAAAATTTTGCTTTTTACCCTATATTTACTACTCTTCCACTCTGCTGCATGTTGGAGTGCGTCCACAAGCTAAACACGCATATAATTTAAGTAACGTTACCTAGAAGTCAAAAATATGTCAAGTCCAGTTTCTAAACGCGTGTCTCTTTTTATTCTGCTTTTATACCAAGGTTTTAGCCTCTGTAAATTTTATAGCATATTCATAAGTCGAAACAGAAAGGAGGAATTGAATTTAAACCAGTCAAAGAAAAGAACATTCTCCTGCCTATGCCATCCAACTACCTCTAGAATGCAAAGGCTCCGAAAGCGCACTACGCTACTTTGCGATAGCGTACTACGCTACTTTGCGATAGCGCACTACGCTAAATAAGCCCAGGCCAGGGCTAGACCTCTGACCGGCATATGCACAGTGCGACAAAGCATTGCAGAATTATACTAAATAAAAGTTATCGTTTCCCCAAAAAAGAGCTTACTTAATTAGCCACATAAAAACACTGTAGAATGTTAGCTTATTCATTCTGCCACATCCACCGATCGTGTGCTACCGCTCAAACTTATTATACATATCAATATTAATTAGGAATATTAAGAAACTCAAGGCTCCTGGCATATCACTCAATACAATAATATTTGTCCTAGTTGGAACACATTATGAGGTTCAAGGTGACAAGCTTGTCGTTGGTCTACAACCGATGACAACTGAAAAAAAATGTGCCATACACAAGTATAACAAATTAACAAATATAACAAGATTTCATTCAGGGTAAGCAATTTTATTAATTTTTTTAAACACACTTTCCATCAAACATTTCTCTACTTCGTACCTTAAGCTCCGTATCCCCCAACTTACGCAAAAAAACCAGAACGACAACAATTAGTTCTTAGCTTGGTTAGTCAGATTTAATTGTTATACTAGACAGAAGCTTCTAGATACCCCTCAAACTGGAGGGGTTGTTTCACATGCGGAAAAATATTTTCCTTTTTTTTTTTTGCAGGGAAAACGAGCATTAGCCTAAATAAGATCATAGATTGTAATGCCCAGTATGTGACATGCCTACAAAATAAAATTTAAATAAAGAGCTATTGGCTTTGGTCAAGGCCATATTATTGGTCATATTTCTATGAGATCTAGTTGTGGGAATAAAAAAAAAAAATTGTGCCCTTTAAAATTTTGCATATTAAAAGGAAACTAAAGAATTCTTTTCAACTATTTTGGTGAGCTCAATTTGCATTGTAGTAGACAAGACAAGTTTCAGGCGATGAGTGATAATGTAACATACACGTAACGGTACTCTAGCCCACGCATGTACACCCCATGAACATGACATTTATTAAATGAATCACAAAGAGATTACAGTCACATCAGTCAGAATACCAAGAGATATCGCTTGTACTCCCGACAGATTACAGACGCGCTGCAGAAAATTGTGATGCGCGTTTATCCAGACCGGAAGGACAGCACGTGGCTGGCGGTTTTTGTCGCATGAAAACAAATAAATACTTAAAGAAAATATAAAAAATATGAGAGGAGTCTCGACTGGCGTACTGGAAAGGAGCAGTACTCCTCTGAAACTGTGAAAAAGCAGGTGAGGGCAGACCAGGGCTAGGGCGCTAACTGCACACTGCACACTGCACACTGCACACTGCAGAAATCAGCAGCTGCAAAGTCCAAACAAACACCCATAAAACGTCAGAGAATGTGGGGATTGTAAGTAGGATGCATTCACACCTTCCAAAACGGCTTAATGGAAAATAAAAAAGCCCAACTTCACATGCCACAAAAAAAAGAGAGAGAGAGAGAGAGAGGGTAAAAATGGCTACACTGCAGCCAAGATGACTTACAACACATAGCCGGTAAAACACTCAACGTTAGTGAGTAGAGAACACTTAATTTCAGAACCACTTCAGTTCTCTCTCTGAAGTAGGCTTTCAACCATTTTTTACACAACGAGAACGGGGGAAAAAAAATAAAATAAAAAACCCACAACATTTTAATTAGGTAAATGAGCTGATGTCTTTTAAATGAAATCCTAAAACCCTCCTTAACAACTACACATAAAATACACAGAAAGCACAGACCTCTGAAGTCTCTCCTCTAAAACGTTCCTTCAGGACTAACAGACTAGCCAGACCAGCTTAAATTGATGCCACACGGTCCTTTAACTCCACCGAAAATGCCACACACAACAATTAACAGGGTTTTCATTCATAGCAGAAAACACTTTCGCGAATGTACGGGGCCGATTCTTCGCAGTTTCAGGAACGCAGAGAAAACGACAACACTAACGGAAACTTTACTCGGCAACATAACCAAAAGCCCGACTGTGACGCGCTCGGGACCGAGACAAACGGTCGTCTAAATATTTACACGAGGCCACATTTCCCAGAGGGAGGCTATTGACTCAGACTAATAAACAAAACAACAATGCCCAGCACTGAACCACCTACATCTGTGCCGAGCCCCCACCCTGTTTTTTTATTATTAACATTCTGTAGAAAAACAAGCCCACTGCGGCGTACAGGCATGAGTCGCGCACTCCACCTTCCCCAGGCCAACAGCAGCAGATCTGCACGGCAGAACACAGCCACTGAGCACACTTTGTACAAGTCAAGACTGGTACAATAAATGACAGCAGCCACAGCAACAAAAACAACAACAACAACAACGACAAACACCCCCACTCAGTTTATGAGTACTGGAACCATTCGAGAACCCTTTTAAATCCATCAGAATCTGGTCCTAACTTCCACCCTTGACGGCGAAAGACTTTCGCGTCTTTTTTGGGTCCGTGCAGAACGCTGTCCTGCCGCGGGTTCGGCGCTGCGGCTGGCACCGCCTGCTGTCCCGCCGAACCTCTGTGCCCTCCGCCTTTAAAAGGAACAGGACCTTGGCTACCGTGGCTCCGCTAACTCGCGCACGATCCTCGAGGAAAGCCACGCAGCCGTGAGAATAACCCGGGGACTTACACCCCAAGCCCGGCTCCGTAACGGATGGGGAGTGGGCACTCTCCTGCAGCCTAGAGGCTTGGATAATTACAACCTCTCCGTTACAGCACAGCTAGTAAATGTATATATATATATCAAACAAACAAACAACGGCCTGTAAATTAGGTACTAACCATTTAATCTTCACCTAAAATCAGCAAGGAAGTCGCTTTATATGAAAACATAAACACAGGATGCCAGAGATCGGGGGTGGAAATGGGCATTACAAACTACAAAGTTACACAGAATTTTAAATCCTTTGAATGCAACCTTGGACGCAATTACAAAATTCACCAACCTACAAAAAAAAAAAAATCATTAATATACCAGTGCCCACTAATTAATATACATGAGAGCCCCCTTATTAAAGAGGTTTTAATTGTGACCGCTTGACCTCTGGGTTACATCCCACCACCACCACCACTACCACCTTTACAGGTGGTTAAAATCAAACGTTTCATCCGCACGACAAAAAAAACAAGGAGCAAGGAGAGGAGGGACTGAGTGGCCAAAGACTAGAACTTAAAAAACACAAGATGCTTGGAGGGTATTCGTGTAGCTGAGCACCTTGCCAATAGCCCTGCCTATCGATGACTACTTCCGGTATCCGTTCTCTTAAAAGAGTATTTTTTTCATTAAAAATGTTGGCTAGTTTAACGCTAGTTAACGCTAGGTAATGCTTAATGACAAACTTACTTGGCTAAAAATGCATATATACACAACCTCTTTGCGGTTTCGCTGTTTCCAAATTATAAGCAAGCATAATCTGGCACAGTGGAACTGGCCAGGAGGCAATTTGGAGCTTCATACGGACAGCTTGCTAAAAAAAATTAAATTAAATTTTTAAGATTTAAATTTTAAATTTTAAAATTTAAAAAAAAAGTTTTTTATCCCCACAACTGAATGTGTTACAAAAGAAAATGAAAGCCAATGAAAACTCTGAAATTTGGAAATGCAGAAGTAGAAAATTATGGTTTATCACAATATTCCCTCACTGTAAATATTCCCTTTACAGCACTAACATACACACAATCCACTGGGAGATAAGATGTCTTTGATAAAGCGTAGAGCGTCACAGAGCGTCACAGAGAAATGAAGAATGTCCATAGACGTTCTGAAATTGAGATTCTCGGCGGTGCGAACGCTTTGTTTTTGAATAGGCAGCAGACAGTGACGACGACTGCGAATCTTGTTCTCAAAACATCAAATGTCCTCGTGCTTCACAGCATCTAAACCAGGTTTCTAACACCATCTCATCCTCACCTTTTTCCATTGGTAGAAAATCAGAAGTAACCATTAACTAAAATCACTTATTTTTTTTTTATTTTTATTTTTTTACATAGTTCCATGGGCCCATTTCTTTTTAAGGAAATATGTAAAATAAACCAACGATATGAAACCCTGTTCCATTTGCAAAAAACAAAAATTGGGGGGGGGGGTTCAATTTGATTTACCTTCAAATGAAATTAATTGATATTAACAAACAGCTTGTAAAACCAGTTCCACAAAAGACATATCACCATTATTGCTTTGAAAAAAACTAATGAATAAGAACTATAATTAAAAACGCTATACAATGGGTGTTTAGATGACAGATGAGTCAAAACAGACTGCAAAACACAGAATTAACCAGAGAGCAGTTTTTAAAAAAACAAGTAAAATCATTTTAGAGGTAGTTAAGTCTTCACACCTGTCACAAACACAAGCAGTAGCCTGCAGTTCGTTGTAAAGCCATGTAACATCTTACACAACAAATCTGACAGTATTACACAACAATCCTGACAGCCTTGCCCCCACTCGTTTAACTGGGTTTCTCCCCACCATTTATCAAAAAATATACTAAATAAATAAATAAATAAATAAATAAATAAAATCTTTCCAATAACAAATGGGCTCATTGGAAAATGTCTACAGGACAAACTCAATTTCAAAGTACTTCATTTTGATTGTATCGTAGACGTTTATATAGGCAGATAAAGTTGCAAAAAAAGGAACCAATAATGTGAAGAAAACAAGAATAAACAAATATAATTTTTTTTTAAATAACTACATTTGGTAAATTTAACATAAATTTCTTTCTGAAGTAACTTCTCAGGTATCAGTCCACCCACCCCAAGTAAAAAATTCAGGCTTATTTAATAGGAACAGTATTTTCTTAAATGATTCAAACATGTACCAATTTGTTTTGGCCATTATCACGATTTTAGTTTTTACCACACACACACACACACACACACACACACACACACACA
>JAOVYW010000101.1:3440915-3452052 GCA_025775045.1 Hiodon tergisus
AAACCCTCAACCCCCACCCCATATTTTTTTTTTTTACCATCAGTCACAATTAGCTGGGTGAATTGAGCTGTCTGGTAACATATAGGGTTTGTTCATCATCACAGCTTGGAAATGCTCTATCTGATACCCATCACCAGCAATTTGTCTGTCTGTTTCCCCCCTTCCCTGGTTCTCCTGGGGGCTGTAGAGGTTGTGAGCCTCAGTATTCCTGCTGCCAGACCCCCACATGCTGAGAGGTTGGGTCATGCCAAGTGTGTTTTAACGCTCTCCCTCTCACTGTTGGCAGTCTTTGTCTGCCTGGCCATTACTGGACTCACTAACTAGACCAATAAAAGCAGGCATGGTGCGGCCTTGGTTACGTGTCGGCGCCTCCCTTTCCCGGAGTCAGAAACCAGCCTTCAGCGAACTCTGATGTTCACGTTCTCTTTCTTTTTCCGTCCAGCAGATGCTTTAAAGGCCAAAATGTATTTAAGAAAACCGAACAGAGGGTATAAAAATCCATAGTCCCCTGTAGCCATAGTCTCCAAGTAAACATAACCGAGGGCAGAGGAAGCTGAGCGGGAGACACTGGAAACAACATGGACCGTTGACATACCCCTGGCCATCGATGTGCCAAGCTACAGACTGCTGAGCGATAAGTTCTCCAGCTCCCACACGACTATCGGTGCCTACACACATAGCAGATGTTGTGGGGCCTCCTCAATGCATAGTATGATCTCCCTTGTACTGTCACAGCATTGGTGTGTTTTGACTGATTAAATTAAACGATTCTAGATCCAATTCAAAAAGTACAGCGGAGAAGTCCTTCCTTTTACCAAAGAACCAGTTCTTATATTCATCCCACTGACATCATCTCTGCATCTCCACAATCTTGTTATCGTCCATGTCTCAAGGCTCTCCTCTCCACTGCTTCCTCATCTGTTTAAATGAAGCAATTTCCTTTGTCCCCTTCTCCGTATCAATACGGCGTATCTCTAAGCTTCAGTAATGATGGATGTCGCTTGCTGTGATATTTAATCAGTGAAGAGCGCTGTCTCCGCACTACATTGCTGATTAGTATGGAAACCAAATCTATGAGTCCATAAATGACTGTATTTTTATTTTATTATATTTTAAGTAATTTATATTAATAATTTTATTTGCAGATATAGGGGGCAGATATAGATAGATCTTTTAAGCACACCTGCATTTAGAAATGTTGAAGGAATGTTACAGGAATGGGTTCGTTTCCTTAACCAAACGACATCCACAAATGCCCCTAGTAGGTTTTCTTGGCACTTCAAGGCCGTTTGGATAACCCCTCAACTAACTTGAGAAGGCTTTTCCTTGCACCTCTCTCACACGTTCGTCTGTGTGACACGACCATGCAAAAAGGGAAAAAACCCCATCAGGGGAGTAAAATGCTTGATCAGATTGGCTGACCATATCTTCATTTATTTGCGATAGTTTTAGCTGTGTCCTTCCGGTGCACCGGATCCAGAATGCCACGGGTGCATAAATGGCTGAAAGCAACACGGCTACATAAATCCAGGTGAAGGAGAACGTGTGACGGTGGAGGAGCTTACACTCCCACTCAAGGTCAGGTCAATTCCCGGGGTCCGTTCTGTGTGAACGAAAGCGACGGAGGTTCAATCCAGGAAAACCAGTGAACATGACAGGCCCGTGCGAACTTCAGAGGTCAAATGGGTAGTAGGGTAGATTTATACCCATGTGGTGTCATGCAAGTTAACCCAATCATCCTTTATTTGTGTTGGCATCCTTTTAGGCTTATTGACAAGGATGTCAGGACACTTCAGCTGTCATAGTAAAGGATACACAGTGAGTGAATGCAGTCTTCAGCTTCTACTCAGGTCAATTGGACTGCTTCTACGCTGGTCGGTTGGACCGCTTCTACGCAGGTTAGTTGGACTGCCCGTATTGTTGGGGGTAAATGTAGAGTCATGCTGTGAATTCAGTTATGGTGCTGCAAAAAAAAACCCCTCCCTGCATCATCTCCGTCGCCCTATTTTAAACTCTTTTTTAGGCCAAGATTTGTAGTTAAATATGTTTAGCCTTTGTATTTTTCTTCCCTCAGTGCCCCCAAGGAGGATGATCTTTGAGGAACGGAAGTCTTTCAAACAGGGATTCCCTGGAGCTGGGTTCATTCGGAGGGTTGGTGATGTGATGACGGCGGGTTTGACAGGTCTCGCGCATCCGAACCCCGGAGAGAACCCCCCCCCCGGCGGCGGGAGAGTCTGCTCCTCTCGCGCTCGGTGGGAGGAGTGGCGGCAGGTGGAGAAGGACGCATTTCCTGTTTTCCCGGCGCATCTGCAGGAACAGGAAGCGAGAGAGTCAGGAGGAAGCCAGAGACGGCTTCCCTGCTGGCATCACTATTTATAGTGTCCTCCTCTTCTCTTCATTATGGTTGTTTATCCGACAATAAAAGATGAAAATCGCGCTCGAAAGGCAGAGTGAGTTAATTATTGTAAAGCTCCAATCAAAAGAATGATGTGTTGTTTTTTTATTAGCCAACTCACAATTATTGGATATATCGGAATATATTTTGGAATTATAAAGTATATTATTTTATATAGTTTTTATGGACATTTGATATATTGATGTCAGCTATGCCAGAACAAAAACCAAAAACCATCAATCTCATCAATGAAGACAGATTATTACTGTTCTTTCAACTGTTCTTCAAAATCATCCAAAAGAGGAAATCTAATAAAGAGATAGTGAACGTTGTCATAAACAATTCCCTTTAAGTAGATTGAAATCCGGTCTCCTAATTTATGGATATTTACCTATGTGTGAGAGAGTTGCATTGAATTGAATAACCACTCAATGTTGTCATGCGTCTTCCTTACTCCTTTTGGAAATGGCATCATATTTAATCAGCACGCAGGGAGATTTATAGGGCTTCCCTAAATATTGTCCCAGCTATCAATTCTGAACATCCATGCTGTCACTCATTTTCTTCACTTGATTCTTTCATGGAAGGTAATGAGATTGGGAAAAAAAAAAAAACTGAGATTGAGATTGCTTTGAATTTCATTCATGTATAAATTTATTGGCCGTCTCTGTCAGCTGTCATAGATGTTGATGTCACTATTTGTAATAACGCACTCTGCCTGAGTAAAAAACAAATAATGATGAAATGAAGTGAAAAACATTTATATTATTTACACGATACGTTGAATTGTTAGAATAAATTAATACTGGTGAAAGATCTGTAGTTAAAATCCTTTTGGAAAAAAACCTTATCTAAAAAACTCAGGGTAACACATCTGCACTGTGCTACAGATCTCTGCAGGCTTGCAGCACTTTCAACCGGGATGTGAGTCTCTTCCACTCAACGCTGAACCGCTCGCACGAGCTCTTTAACAGTAAATTTAAATTCAGCTCTTTAAAATACGACCCGATTAGCCGCAGCAGTCAGTTTTGTTGGGGACTTGATGTCAACTTCCGTTGTGTGTGAAAACGGACGTCTGAAGGGACTGAATATTAAGTTATTTAATCCTCTGGGGAGAGAGTATAATAATAAATTTTTAAACCCCAGAATGATTCCCCCCTACCCCCTCCTCTCAGTTCAGCTCCTTTGTGAACTCGCTGATGATGTAGGAGTGACAGATGGAAACACTGAAATGAACATGATTGTAGACACACCTAGTTTGGAAGACCACATCATTGCAGCTGTCCCTTTCTATATAGATTCAACTCAGAAATAATATTAGTGCGGCCCCTTAACAAGGCAATGTGGGAAGGGAGAGCAAATGAAGATCAGTCCCAAGTCCATAAAAGGAAAAATAAAATAAAAATAAGAGGCCTGCTTAAACGTCAAACTCAAATCCCTGTTCCCATCAGCAGCTTCAAAAGCAACAGAATAAATAAAATAATGCTAATAATCTTAAAACGCTAATCTGACCAACATTCCTAGACTGCTCAGCCTGCCTATCCTCAGAATGATCACACCCCAGTAAAATTCATCTCATCTTGAACTTCTCCACAATAAGCTGCTTGGACTCCCTTCTCGATTTGACTTGACTTGACTTGACTTGACTTGACTTGACTTGACTTGACTTGACTTGACTTGACTTGACTTGACTCGACCTGACCTGACCAGGCCCCACCCCCTTTCATGAAAGACTACCATTGGGCACTACCAGGGCTATATATGCTGGACAATTACACCAGCAATCGGGACGTTCCACTATCTGATAAACACACAAAAAAGCCGTCTTAATGCCTCACTCTCCTATTGCTTAATAAAACTTTAATTTAGTCTATTTTAAACGGGTCAGGTTACTCAACCTTGGATTCGCGCTCTAGATTGTAACAATGTATTTTATTATAGCCTCTGAAACAGTAATGGTTCTGGCCATTGACAAAGGCATGCGAGAATGTTCTAATTGGACTCAACACACCTGCTTTCAGCCCAATTGTAACGAGAATCATTTACCCTCTAATGACAAAATCTGTGATTGTGCCCAGAAGAAATTTAAGTTATCCGCAAGCACGGTGGATCTTTGGACCAATACTTTGCCCAGTTGTGATAATTCCCCCCTTTCAATACGGGCAGATGGTACTAAATTACTAAATGATAGTAATTGGCCATTTAGAAGAATAATTTTGAGATAACTTTCTCTGGAGTAAATTGTCTCAGTGTTTGATCATTTACATATAACTTTGCTTGTGAAGGGACCAACACACTGTCCATGGACAAATCCTTTGGATGGGGGCATGGAAAAAAAAACCCCCATCCGAATAAAGACCTCGTAATAACTGAAATAACAGTCGTCCTTGAAAGAGTAATTGGGCTTACATATTTATTGATTTTCAATTTTTGCTCGTGGGACTGTGTCATTTCGCACTGCTTTTAAGCATTGTAGATAGGCTGGATCTTATTTTTTGGTTTAGATTTTCATTTGTTCATTTGGCCAACGCTTTTATTCAAAGAGACCTAAATGGCCGCCAAGGCAAACAACAAGAAAAGCCAAACAGTATATGTCATCCGCAGAGTGAGGGTAAATTGAATATGTGCTTACAGATTGCAAGAACAAGGTTTAAGTACCATAGCTCCTAACGCTGACAAATGTACATTTTATGGAGAGAAAAAACCCCAATTCAGACAGGCGACCCAGAAACTGCCCAGGGATATCATTTAGCTATGTTGCTTTGGTAAAAACCAATAGCTGTTTATAGAGAAACTCTCGGATGGTTGCCGAGCACATTTCATCTACACAAAATCCCACGAGGGTCCGATCCCTCAGTATGACTTGAATTCTTGTTTCTTGAGGGTACACTCGAGACGTGTTCGGGTCATTAAGTTTCACAGGTAAGGGTTCCTGCAGTGAACTTTAACTATCAGGTATATAACTGGCTGAGGTGGCGCTGGAATTTCCGGTCCAACGGCAGCGTTCCACAGCGTGGGGGGGCGCTCAGTGGGAGCGGGGTAAATGATTCATTTATAATTGACGCTGTTATTTAGAGGTACCTAATCCAGAATGACAGCCCTGTTATGTGCTGTTGGAAGTGTCCCTCAGTGCAGTAATTCATCTCTTTTCTTTTTACATTACTTTGTAGACTTCAACGTCCTTTTATCTTCAGCCAACCACATGTTCTCTCCCTCTCTTGCTTTCTCACTCATGGGGGGGGGGGGGGGTTCTGGTCCCCAGGATCACAGGGCATGCTGGGTTTTTTTTCGGACAAACCCTGCTTGATTGTTTGATGGTGGTCATTTTTTGGGAAGACGGTTATCCTCCCTTCATGGAATGAATCTGGTAAATCAGCAAATCAGTAACTCTCCCTAATAGGGCGGCACCCAAGCGCTGGCCCTGGAGGGTCTCCTATCCAGGACGGTTTCCAGCTCTCTATAAATGGCCATCAATCTCAACACTTGCCAGAAAAGACGAGATCAGTTAAATTGGGGATATAATGACTTTGAATGCATAAGTCCTTAACTGGAACAAAACCCCCGTACAAACAGAAAGGCTTTGTTTAGGAACCCTTCTTCTAAAACCTGCAGGACTCCAGCGTTGGAGTGCCAGGGTACACTGGTCATGGTCCACGCCTGCTTTTCCGCAGTGACATTTAAGGGACCGAGGACAAACTCTACCAACAAGACGGTAGACGGCGGATGTGTGTATTGAGGGATACCGTTTCATTTATTTAAAAGATAAAAAAGTGGGGGGGGGGGGGGGGGTTGAGTGCTGGCAAAGTGTAGTGAGATCAAACCAATCTTACGGCATCGTGGGCGTGGGGGGTGAGGCGGGGGTTAGGCAGTATCCTAGAAATTGATTGCAAGCACTTTTGTTTGTCTTCCATGCCACGCCGTTATCTAACACTGAGGAGTGTGTACACAGCCTTCTCCCTGGACATAAATCATACAATCCCTTCATTCAACCAAGCGAAGGAGCAATCAATTACATTCCGGCAGCCGCAGAAGAACTCAGCCTGGCTCGCATTCTCCGCCACTCTTATTATCATAATTATTCTGTTTAAATAAACGGGGATTAAAACAGAGACAGAAACGCCGTAATCCCACACCCGGCCTTCATAAATCTCCCGCAGTCCCAGAGCCGCAACAACAACCACGCGTAGCCTGAGACAAACAGCGCCGCCTCCACGCCGGTCTCCGCTGCAGCCTGCTTCGCTCGCGGGGTTTCTGGGGTTCTTAACGCGTGAGTCGGACCGTCAGCTACCTTTGGAACCTGCTCTGTCCTGGTTACTTAACTGTCTCCAGGGACGTCGGGATGAGTTGTGTTCGGTTCAAATGTTTCACAAATGTTTCTCAAATGTTTCTCAAATGTTCTCCCACTCATACTTACTCCAGCAGCGGCCCTGCAAGACCTTAGCAATCACGATGCTTGTGGCTGTTAACTTAGACTGACTGTAGTAGATGCAATGAAGACTGATGTAAGTATATTAACTTATTAATCAGCCCCAAGCAGCTTTATAAAAGCAGATATTACACAAAAATACATTCATACATTAACCTGTATCTGTAATTCTGAGGTGTACTATTGCTAAACCAAATAAATGAGCCGGTTTGTTTAAAAACAGATGGTGGGACCAGCTTGTGAAAGACACTCCCAATTACCTTCAGCTCAGGGAGGGATAAACGCAGGGCCCGACTGGTTTTCGGGTTCCCTGACAAGATGACAGCCTAATAAGCCCCCATCGCGGGCAGGAATGCGTGTCTGCATCCCAAGATGAGAAACAGAGAGGAGTGCGGAGTTGCCAGAACGTTGCGTTTGCGTCAGATTTACCTAGGGAATCCCTGGATTAAATACAGGGCAGCGATACAATCCCAAGCATACATGCGTTGCGTGTCAAACGCCTGTAAGGACACTGTGTTTGAACATTATCATGTAA
Organism: Hiodon tergisus; assembly: GCA_025775045.1. Lineage (NCBI taxonomy): Eukaryota > Metazoa > Chordata > Actinopteri > Hiodontiformes > Hiodontidae > Hiodon > Hiodon tergisus. The sequence continues at coordinate 3,448,272 of JAOVYW010000101.1, forward strand.
ACCCACATGGCCTAATTAAATCATTTTACTATTGAACAGAATGTAATAGACAGGGGTCAGGAGTTACATCCGGCGATATATCTAACAATATCAACGCAATGGTTCCAGGGCAGGTATGTCTGCCGTGTGTCACTGGAACATTAGGTCACCTGATACACGTGGCGGTTTGACGCTGTCGGTAGCGCTAGTCAGCTGCTAGGCAGCAGAGGCAGTCACCGACCTCAGCCCTCACAGGGCCGGATACGACTTTCTCTGCAGTGTCATGGCGATATATATATATATACGCCTTTTCCAGCCTGCACGTCTCGAAGACCTCTCCTGCGAGCGACTTTGTCTTCTTGTCTGCATACACCTCAGGCATCTAAACTGTGTCTAACTGTGCCGGCCGGCGCCAGCCAACCAGAGGTAGCGTGGAAACAGAGCCCGGCGAAGCCCACACTGGGTCTCTGTTTCCCCCGATGGTGAAGGGCAGGGGCGCACAGAGCTTCACGGCTGACTTCTCCCTTCCCAGTTTCAGCCGCTCTGCCCCTACCGAGCCGTAGAAGAGGAACGCAAGACTGATTGGATCGCTCCCTCATATGTCATGCCAGTTCAATTTGTCACTCAGATATCATCTCCGGGGGTTTCGGTTGAACAAGCCCTCCTGGTTAATCAGGGGAAATCAGAGGTCTTGAAAAAAAATGTAATCTAATGTTCTTAATTAGCCAAATCTACTTGCACGTCTCCAATTCATATTCAAGGCATTACCAAAGGCAGGTTGTATCTGACCTCAAGAGTATTTTTAGTGACTGGAGATAGCTTCCTGCAAAAGACTGCAAAAATGGAGATGCTTGTCTGGCTTTCAAGAAAGACAGCTCAATCTCACGTACCATCTCCTTAGTAACACAGACATATTTATTGGCTACGCGATTTGTGTCTAAAATATATTATTAACCACACAAACACACACACACGCACATACCCACCCACACACACACACCCCTTCACCTCACAGACACGCGCACACACACACACACACACACATACACAACTTTATTAACCGTTAAAGCTGCCATGCTCAGTAAGTAAGAAAAAAAAAAAAACAGACACCTATGTGACCCAACACCTGACCCTAGCCAAGAAACCCACGTATACAACACTGTATCTCAGCAAAGACAACTCCCAAACTCTCACCGGGACTTGTGGCACGCCTTAAAGTGCCTTCAGAGTTTCACAAATGAATAGCTTTATATGATCTATATTGTAGCTCATTTTACATGGGAGATATATAAACGAATGAGAACGCTAACACTACTGCTTTGAAAGAGTGCCAAAAGTACGAAACAATAATTTATTATTATTATCATATTACATAACATCAAATCGCGGTGCTAACTGAGGACGTTCTGCTCAGTCAATGGTGTCCTAAACCAACCAATTTCCTACAAATTGGGCTCCGAAGATTACAGAGAAATATCGAGATGTGAACAAATGTCAGACAAATGATTTCCTCTTGATGGCTTCTGTCTGCAAGTAGCATTTTTACCATGTGAGAGCAGGCCGTTTAAAGCACAATACAGCTTCCTTTATTTTGGAACGTTAATACAAACTAAAAATGATTCTGCATTGACCTTGAAGCTAAACATGTTTTTGTTTCTTTTTTAATAAACAAAACATACGCATAAACAATAAAATACTGATAAAAGATACTTGTTTCCAAAAAAAAAATGGCTGTTTTACTTTTTGCAAGCGGCTTTTCAGCAGTCGTAAAAGCCTTTCAAAAGGCAAGTTACGGCTTTAACGTAACAGCTTTTTAATGTATCATTTTAAACAACAGGTACAAAGGTTATTGAAGGGTTGTGAACACCTTTTTTTTAACTTTTTTTTTACATAATCTTCAAAAATTCCAAAATTTCATAGTCTCCGTCTTCGAACAGTTCTTCAAATCTTTTCAACCGCAGAATGAAAGGTTCCTTCAGGAAAACGGAAGTAAGCAGATTGTGTGTCTCGTCCCCCCCCCCCCCCACCCCTATTTACAAAGGTTGCCACATTGAACGAGGCAGGAATTTCTACCCCAACTGGTAGTGTCCTATATACAGCGCGTTACACGTTAGCGCCTCCTCTACACCGTAGTCACTGACAGCAGGGAGTTGTACACCCGCGTCCCATCGGGCGACTTTGTGCCGTGGGTGAGAAGTTCCTGGATGGTCATCCAGTTGTCGAATATCTTCTTGTTCCTCTTCTTCATCATCTTCTTATGGCTGAGCTGGATGATGCTAGGCTCTTTCCTGTCGTCGGCGGCGCCCTGCTCGCGCAGGCAGTCCAGGCGGCTCTGCTTCATGAACTCGCGGCGCTGCCGCTGCTCCTTGGCCCGCACCACATGCTGCTTACGCTCCTCTTTGCTCCAGTAGCGACCCATCTTAAGCTCGCTGGCGGCGTCGTCGTCGGTGGTGGCGCCGCTGCGCTCCTCGCGGATGCGCAGGGCCCGTTCCCGCAGCAGGCGGTCGCGGACGGGCCGCTTGGTGATGTAGCGGGTGCCGTCGCTGCGGATCTTCACCTTCCACTCCATCTTGGGCTCCGCCGGCTCCCGGCACACGCTCAGCAGGCTCATCTGGCTCTGGGCGTACTCCACCGCCGACTTCTGCTGGATCAGGTGCATGTAGCTCTGGTAGTGCTGTGCGTGGGCTGGAATGTGCGCATGCTTGTAGGGGGAGTGCGGCTGCGACCCCTGGGGGCCCCGCCCCGACTTGCCTGCCTCGCTCGGCTGCCGATCCTGGCCCTCGGGCTGGCCGGTGGCCTCGGGCTCCTTGGAGGAAGAGGAGCCGGAACCGGAGGAGTGGCCCTTGGTGGGGCTGGCCTCCTGGACGGGAGACAGCAGGGCTTTGGGGGCGCGGGGGTTTGGTCCGCCGCGGCGCAGCGAGTTGTCGGGCGAGAGCTCCAGCGTGAGCGGCGTGCTGCGGCAGCTCTCGCCCGTGTTGTAGGCGCTGGAGCTGTCCTTGTCCGACTTCTCGGGCAGCTCGCTGATGTCGGACAGCTGGTGGCGCCGCGCGTCCATGCTGGTGTTGTAATTGCGGAAGCCGCTGCCGTCGTGCAGGGCCCAGGGTTCCCGGCCTGGCTCGCGCAGTTGTTGCTGCTGCACGCAGTGGGCCCGCACAATGTTCAGGCACTCCAGCTCGATGCTGCGCAGCTCCTGGTCCAGGATCTCCAGCTCCGTGTCCACGCCCTCCCGGTCCCCGCCCGGGCAGTAGGGGCCGCCGCGGGCCCCGGCGCACTTCAGCTCCAGCAGCTCCCGGAAGCGCTCGCACTCGTCGGCGGGGATGCCCAGGAAGTCGGCGTAGTCGGCGTAGTCGGCGGAGACGAAGGACTCGCTGCTGTAGGCCAGCTTACGGCGGCTGCCCAGCGTGTTGGAGGAGGTGGTCTGGTCGTCAGCCAGGTTCTCCTGCTCTGAACTCTCGTCGTTGCGCGTGCTCTCGTCTGTGCGCCCCACCCCGCTGTCCTTCTCGTGATGGTTCGACAGGAGGGTGGCCGTGTCTGTGGTCCCGCCGTCTTCCTCGTGCTTTTTCTGAAGATTAAGGATGAGAGAAGTGTACCGATGTCTTACTTAACCAGCCCCGCATTATTGCCGCACCTATCATTTAGAATGCTTATACGCGTCTATGGCCTGCTGCAGCATGCTGGGAGTGTGTCTGGGTAGCGTGTGTGCGACACTGTGCCAGGTCTGCTTACCTGCTGCAGCATGCTGGGAGTGTGTCTGGGTAGCGTGTGTGCGACACTGTGCCAGGTCTGCTTACCTGCTGCAGCA
>JAOVYW010000101.1:3474127-3485911 GCA_025775045.1 Hiodon tergisus
CAGTGAAAGCACTGTTTATGGCTGGGACAGAATTTGTGGCTGGGAGATGTTACACATTTCAAAGCTTTAGGCATGTATAGCAAACGTGAAAACTATCATTTTGAAAGAAGGTGAAATTATATTTGTGCATGCAATTTGTAAGCATAAACCATTACTGCAGACCAAACACATAAAGGAAAGTCGTGCATGGAGAAGCAAAGGACTGAGAGATAAATTGTCATCTGAAGCAAAACTCCAGTGAAATTACCTGTCTATCAGCCCTTGTGGCATACAGCTTTGTCTGCCTGATTTATTTATTTATTTTCTCCAACAGAAAAAAAATGCCGCACTTTAGATCAGACACACTGCTTGCTCTTTCAGGCACAGAAACAGTTGAGAGCTTGGATGCATCTGGCAGACAATTGCAGAAATGCCCATGAAAGTTATTTAACTCTCAGACGGTACAATGCAGGGTCCAAAGGCTTTTTTTTTTTATTGCTTTCGAGTAAAGCCTGGGGCCTCAGACCTCTCTCTCATCCCGGGGATTCCTTTCAAAGTGCAGTGGAGGTGAGGCCTCGCGTTTTTTAAAACTACATAATTTACCACTATTCAGTGCTAATACAGATCAGCGCATGCATCTGTGTGGAGAGGGACTGCTTACCTGAAATGCCACAGACGCTTTAGGCAGGGATGTCTAGATTGCCTTTTGTTATTAACAGTCGCATGAAATGAATCATGTTTGTATTTATTATTATTATAATAGTAATTATTATTATTATTATTATTTGAAAATTAAATTCAAATATGTAGAGTACATGAGGTTAAAACATTGGTGGCTATTCAGTCCAACTATATGAGCGATTGGTCTCCTAAGACAGAAAACTGAATGGAAGGTTGACGTTCGTGAAATTGGGAATAGCAGTCACATGGTGCTCGTGTCTTGGTAATGTTCATGAGTAATCAATCTCAAGTCAGGGAGAATCAGGTCACGGACTACCGCAGAATCAGGTCATGGGCCATTTATTGTCATTCAATCGCTCCCTGCGGTGGGACGAAATACAAAACAGCAAATAAAATGCAAGGTAGTGACCCCCCCCCACCAGCCCACACCAAAGCAAAACTGTAAAATAGGCTAAAACGACTACCTAACCAGAAGTCCTATCGCTTGGGGGAGGAGGGTCTGTCGCCTCTGTTTTACGTGTGCTTGGTTCTCCAAAGTGGGATCACAGCAGTAGAAAGGAGCTCCTTTAGAGAGCTCTCGTAGATTTTCCTGCACACATTATCATGTTGATTTCACTGTCCACCAAAAGCATCGCAGGTCCTGGCGATGGAGGCGATGGAGGTGGACCGGAACAAAGTCCGGTTACGCTGAACGCAGGCCTCCCTCACCAAATCCCTGTAGGTTTGTTTTAATGGCGTCTGGATTTATACCGGCTCCTGGTACCGGTACCCAGTAGCTTGCTGAGCAGAGCGCACAAAGCCCGGAGTTTGCTGGTGATTAGAACCAGTGGGTGGATTGGATGAATCACGCTTTTGAAATTAGGAAAGCTTATTTAAATCATGATGAGTTGCAGTGACATTTAAAAGGCTCATATTGTGGGGCTGTTGGAGTCGTAATTAGGTGAACCGAAATCACTCTGATATTAAGTAAGTTCGTGTTTACAGTAATGGATGCTGAAAGGTGGAACCACATTCTCATAACCCTCTCAGTTAATAGTAATATTGATCGTTCCCTTAATGATGTTTGATTTAAACTTTACTGTGATGGTTATGCCAAGATTTACCTAAAATAAACAGCCTGCATAGACGTGTTGTTCAATGTCAGTGACCCTTGCCTTCCTATAAAACTGGTAAAATATAGTAGGCAGTAAATATGACATATCAATCTTCAATAATTATTTTAACTAGATTTAACAGATGCGTTCACTTGCTGTAAGTCACTCTGAATAATGGTGTTTGATAAATTTAATAATATAGGCTGTGCACAGAAGAAGAAAAAAACTCACTCAATAGGGTGTTCCGGTCAGGCCATAGGACAGAGTCATACGTTTGTAATTGTGCAGGAGGGATGAGACACCTCTTTTCCTTGTGAAATATCAATCAACTGATGTCGTTGTCTGATGTTTTTGACCTCAGAGTTCCATGTTGACGTTACGTTTGACACACATCGGCACAGAAGTGTCCCAACAATCACCCCTCTTTCAAAATCACTGACCTCTCCTATTGCAACTCATGCAAGCAATAATTATTGGCGAACAGGCCTGTTCTGGGTTTTTGTTAATGACCCTACGCATGCTGAGATGTTATTTGCCTAATTTATGGATTAGCCACACGATTAGCCTACGTGGTTAGTGCAGGTTGTTGTCCCCCTTTTTGTTGTTTTGTTTATAATTATAATAATTATTATTATTATTACTACTACTATTTTGTTGTCAATATTGATGCTAATTACGTTTATAGGGCAGATTTAGCGTGCAATAGACCGTAAAAGTCAAAACGTAGAATACAATACAGATAGAACCACGTGCAGCGAGAGGCGAGGTGTATTTGCGAAGGCCTGCTACGTTAGCCGGGATCATCGTCATTAATGTTGCGTCATTGGTGAGAGAAGGTTTCTCCTAACATGCTAACCACGGTACAGGAGGGGAAGAATCTCCCAGCTGTGTCCCCTGCAGAGAAGCTTGTGCTGTTTGTTCAGGTCTATTGCTCTGGCCCCTCTCGCGACACGGGCGTCACCGAAACTCGTCAGGCTAAACCCTATCAGTCTTTAATAGGGCTTTCTGTTCAGCTGTAGGGCTCCCTGCGTTTGCTGGGTCCGACTTCTGTTTGGTGGCTAAGGGTTGAAGCCATTTTTTATGAGGCACACAAACACGCACGCACCCACATGCACACACTGGACTTTGAGTGTGTAGAAATAAGTATTTTAAAATTTTATTCGTAGTTTTTTAATTGGCTCTGTCTTATACACTTTTTATTTAGTTCAAACACCAAGGTGGGTTGTATATAAATGGCATTTTTACGTTGGGCTATGCCATTCGATCAGCCTTTCTCATGTGAGACCTACTGCGTTGTTTAATCAAATATTCTTTCACAGCTAAAGTTTGCTGATTCAAGCAGATAAACCACATTTAATTACTCCATGTAATACCACATTTTTAAGTGCTGTTCAGAGCGGCACCTTTGGACGGTTTAATGCACCTCTGATTTTATTAAACATTTTTTTCGTGCTTTTAATCCTGTAACATTGCTGTTGGACACTGGAAGATCCTCTGTATCAGATTGCAGCAGGTCAGGGGGAACTTCAGTACAGCAACAGTTATAGCTTTTCATGTCCCATGCGAAACAGAGGGCTATGTCACACTCATAACCAGGGATATGGGTGAAATTAGTGGCCAGATACTAACAAAACATTGATTAATGTCGCTTAATAAAGGTTACTGTATATTAAAAATACATTAAAAAAGCTTAGCATTTTTCTCAATGGGTCGATTCTACAAGACGGTAGCACAATCAAAGGCCTCTGTTCTAGTGATAAATAGTTGTTTTATTTTTTGTTTTAAAAACTGGCTGCGTTACCAAAGCAGACCTTTTTTTTTAAACACAATTAATGCAACTTCAAAAGAGCACATTTTCTCCCACTTTGGTGACTAAGTAGAATGCAGTGTTCTTCCTTGAAATCGCAGCTGTTTTTTAATATTTTTTATTTTTTATTTTACTTCAAGAGACTGAAAATTATTCCAGAGTGCTTTCTGTTTTAATTAATTCAGCACCTCAGATGTCCAGTGCCTTTGTCCACTTTGTTCTCCTGGGCACACAATTTTGACTTTTTCTGTGGCTTTTATCTGATAGCATGTTCCTGTTTCACATGAAAGTGGGAGAAACGCCACTCAGAGCTCTTTGCTGCCATTCTGCTATCGCCGGATTGGACCAGCGCTGATGGGAGCTGCGCTCGCTCCAAAATCTCCCAAAAATGGCCCGGACACACACACAAGCACAAGTATTGTGTCCGCCGGACGCACCTGTCCAATTCAACAAAGCCTTGGTATTGTGCGTATTGGACCAGGGAAGGCAATGTGGAGTGGCACGTGACGGTGAAAACCGCACACTGAGGAATTAACCCTCGTCCCTCTGTGTTCCTATTTCCTTTTCCTTTGTTGTGTACTATTTAAATTATACTCCTTGGTTTGTCAGCTCAGGAATCTGTGCTATCATGCAGACCCGATGGAATCAAGCGCAATGTTAAAGTAACGCCAGATAAATGCATCGAGCTACATTTAAAAAAAAATCTGCTCAAATATTAAATTTAAATTAGTCTGCGTTAAAGAACATTTAAAACAACAGCACAAAACATAATCGCTGCAAATGCCCAGTGGAAGCAGCAATGTAATTTCATGAGGGGTTTTTTTTTTTTTTTGGAGATCCCTGGAGATAAAATAGCATCTTTGAGGATGCTACTCAGTTAAGGAATCGCACATTAATCACAGGGACCATGCTCAGAATCGGTTTTAGCGCAGAAAGAGTCTAGAACTGAGTTTCTGCAGGGTTAAAAGGAGATTTACGTTTTAAGAAATAATTAAAGGCAGACCCTTAATAGACTTGTCCTATAGCCAATATGACATTTATTAGCTGACCTTATAGTACTCTTCATAAATCAGTGAGCCTAGTAATTTTCCATTTAAATCCATTCCTGTAGCAGAACTAATCAGCCAGTGCCTTTGGAAAGGGGGCCAGGCTGCTGCAGCACTAGAGATTTACAATTGATTTGCCCGGGAAAAAGAGGCTTTATTTTTGCACCACTGCTTGAGGTGACATAACATTACAGGGGATATTACAGAGCAAGGTTAATTAAGGTTAATGAAGCCAAATTGTACAGAATGCATGTTTAGAATGCACGTACTAACCCTCCGTGCATGCCGTTATGTCTCTAAAGGAAAAAATGTTGGATCGCAGGACAGCGTTGCGTCGCTCTAACCCGCACGGCACACGAGGGTGTGCCAGCGCATTCCTTTCATTACCACTGCCGTCATTTCACAGGGGCTTTTATTGCAAAACAACAAAACAGAAGCAGCGTTTCTCCTGTCAGGAACCATCATGGACGCGTGGAGGGGATTCAAACTCGGTCTTGGTTTTGTTATTCTAAATCTTCTCAATTTTCAAAAAATAAAATTAAAGCATGCACAATAACAAGGGGCTTCATCCAGTTCGGCTCAGAATGAATTTCTTTTTGCAATCCGCTCTTTTAATCTCAATCATTCGGCAGTGCGTCTGCTCTAATCACTAGTTACAGGCTCGAGAGGCACATTGACAATTTCCCAATTGGAATCTATTCAATCAACTTCCACCTGAGACAGCCCTGAACGCTCATCCATGAAGAGTCTCTCGCATATTCAGATTTACCTCTACATGAATCCACAGCAAAACAGCAAAGGGGGGGTGGGGGAAAGCCTTCTTCTTTGTGCTATTGTTTTCCGTCGATTGTCAGACATAAATTAGTTTAAATAACAATGTAATATCCGTTTTTTAGCCATTTCTGAATTGCTTTGTAATGCGTCCCGCGTTGAAAGAGATGAGCAAAACGCTCTGACAGTCCGGATATCTTGTGCCACCACTGAAGTCATTCGTGTATAGCGTGGACTTAACCAGAAGCTTACAGCAGACTGCGCTTTGTTGCATTAAAGAACACCAGCAGTCTCTTGTGTCTGTCTCACCCCCACTTATTGATTTAGTTTCTTCTCATAAGTTTTTGCCTACGATGGTGGGTGAGGGAATGGATCAGCACCGGTGCTGGTCTCTTTAGGCACCTGTAATGTTATTATAAATTATTAGGAGAGTTGTGTCTAACCCCGCTCACAAGTTGATACAAGCAGAGGAATCGTTTATGGATTCCCGTTATTTTCATTGCAAGTTCCTCAAGGGTGTCTGGCGCAGTCGTCTATGGGGAAATTCCGCAGCTCTCTCGTTGAGTGGCAAAACAAACCGGAGGAAGTCAAACAGATCTCTGTTAGCATTTCCACATTCATCCCACACATGCACTGTGAGAGGACCTGCATTTAGTTTCTGTTGCACTGTAAATTGTAATCATTCAAATGCAGCTGTGTTGAGCATGACCCAACCATGCATATTTTTTAGAATGTTTAAAACGGTACATTGTGGGGGGAAATGTGTGTGGGTAGGTTAATTTAAGAAATGTATTATCCTATGATAAAAATAAACAAAATCTTTAACTAGCAAGATTTATTAAGCTACATTTTTGAGAGTAAGCACATATACATCCATATTATGACTGTCTTCAGACTTTCTTAAAGCAAAGACTTTTTGTGCATTTTACCCTTCCCTGTATGTACAGTATCTACAGTGTGCAACTTCCGATTCGGTTATGCCTTTGAATGCAACCTCTGTTTGAACAGGGCCCCCAGTGGACGCCAGACACGCGAGGACAACTACACACATTGCCTAATCATTGAGCTGCTAGCAAGCTGCTATCAAAACCATAGATTTAAGCAAAAATAGAAAATAGTTTGGTTGATAACAGAATGTACCCCTTAAAACGGCACTATTGGAGACCTTAACCCCAAAAGAAAGCAGAGATTTCAGCTCATGACCCAAAGTGACTGAAAGGTCCGGAAGAGTCAGAATATTTCCAAACAGAGGGAGAGAGTGTCAGAAATAGAAAACCATGTAAAAGACATTTAGACAGACACAAACACTGAAGCAATCCTGCTTTGCGATTTCAGTGATTAAGCCCGCTCGTTCTCTTGCAGATCTGGAGAACTTCAAGACGCACCGGAGGGGCACGGTTTCGGTTCGTGAAGGACAGGGCGTGGTTCTTCTCTGTGGTCCCCCACCCCACTCTGGAGGTAGGGCAACTGTGAATGGGACCTGTAATCCTTACTGTGATTGTGTGTGCGTGGCCAGCCTCAACCTCAGTCCAAATATTCACACTGACAAAATATTCTAATGATGTCATTTCGACGTGGTTACACTGTTCATGTTTGCGCGAAAGTAAGAAAAGCTCGGGAATTCTCCATCTCAAAGCCCCAGCATTACGGGGGGCGGGGGGATTTTCTGTTTGAGCTCATTGTAAAGGGCTCTAAAACTTGCTTTGCGCTACACTGAATAAAACCGAAGTGAATCGAATTGTTTGCAAACGTGCCTCCTGGCTGTTGATGGATGCGCGTGTGCTCACTTGAGTTTATTAAGCCCTACGTATGATTTTGAATGAGAAGTTCAGAAAGTTTCCTGACAGGCTGCTCTCCCCTTAAACAGCCCTGGGCTTGACGGCGTCTTTATTTCTTTAAGCCCCCGTTGCCCGAGCCGGCTGTTGAGTCACGGCTGTCCAAATCCAGTTCCTCAAGCTCCTCTTTAGTGTCTGTTCCCATCAGTCTGTCGTAAACCACCGCCAGAATGTGTGCTATGCGGGCAGAGGACTTTCCGTACAGACATTCACAGCGTCCTTATATGTATGTGAGTGTGATGGCCTGTGGTAATAAAGGGGGACACCCGGAATGGTTCTGACTTTTTACACCAGAAGATATGTTATTGAAAGTTCTAATTAATGGCAAATGGAATATTAACATCCCGGGTATAAATGGATATCTTTAATATCCAGATAACCAGGTGTTTGAAAAGGATTTTTGGTTTTTTTGGTTGAATAGAGTGTTCCTTTGTGACAACCAGCCCCGTCATGATATGGGTTGGTTGTCAAAATGTTAGAAGTTTCTATTGTTCCAAAAAAAATGAAACTAAGCTCATAGTCCAGAAACAATTTTAGCTTTTATTTAATTAAAGATTATATAACTGTACTTGATGGCACTTTTTATTAGGAGAAGAAATTAAAAAAAGAAAACTAAAATTGTATTAAATGTAGTTTAATACAAAAAAATTATTTGGATTTTGGTCCGAGCCATAGAAAGGTTAAATTAAATTCAGGATAAAAATGTTTAATTCTGAGTGTATAATATGAACCTGGTTGGTTCACTGTCATATCACTACATTACATATTTCTTTTGACATGCTTTACCAATGCAACTTTACAACTCCAAAACCAACCCATACCAAATTTGATTAATCTGATTCTCATGACCCCATCTCTTATCCCAGTGATTTAGCATGAGAATATGGCTGTTCCTGTCTAGATTAACGAGTCTTTTTACTTTGTGAGTGCCCCTATTTAACAGATATGTGTAAAATAAAGAACAAGATTCAAAACCTCTCCTCACCGCCCGTGTTTTGTGACCCTAACCACTAACAAAAAACTGGCTGCTCTCTGGTCATGAGGTTACAAACCTCAATTAATGTTACACCGCCCTTTTTTGCACAGTTCAAATTAATTTATAACATCAACATTGATGAAATGGGAATGAATATGAAAATTGAAATAGACAGGGTATTCCAACATGAGTTATCCCTAGGGCAGGAATTGCCAACAAGATGGTCTCCGATTGTTAGCAATGGAATTTCATTAACAATCGGATAATTAAGTTATTAAGTTATTCAGTTATTCAGTTATTCAGTTATTCAGTTTCCCCCTTTTGGCTATTCCATTGTGTGCCAGGGCTAACTGCTTTTCCAATTATTTTTGGGGGCCAGACGGGGATTTGGAATGGGCCTTAAGCCCCCTAATTTCAGGGCTAAGGAAGTCCCACAGTTTTTGGTGGTCATTGTTTGGGACAAAGGGCGGGGTTATTACTTCTCTTACCCTGGGGTTTGGAGATTTAGGGCATGATATATGCTGTATGTTAATATTGTATAACTTTGCAACCAACTGACTGGATATTTACTTGATTTGCTCACCATCAGAAACCACACACACAACGTTAGTTAACTTTGTAGCTAAACAAATTGCTTAGTTAAAAGCAATGACTTATCTGGATAACTACTTACTCTCTTTTTGTAAAAGCGGTGTACACAACTGGGATGTGAGATACATTTATTCACATGAAAAAATTGCTCACTTCGCCTAAGTGGCTAGCTAGCTAATGTTTACTACCATGGCGTTTTGCTAAATATATCGTATTTACAAATTAGCTAACAAGCAAATAGTGTCAGCTAGCCACTGTTAAAAACATTAATGGTGTATCTTGATATTTTCTCTCTTCTTTTCTTTTCAGGATTTCCTTCTTAAAATAGATTTTTTTTTTAAATTACATTTTATTTCAATAATTAATGATGATGCATAATAACATAGGTGTTTTTCATGTTAGAAAATAAATACAGTTCAAACAAATTTTTGTCCATGAAAATATATATATATATTTTTTTTTTTTTACCCTCCCTGGTTCTTTCCCACTTCCGGGTGCGAATACGGATGTGGGCGTGTTCAAGAGCGAAGCTGGTCACGCTCGTAGACCGCAGTTGGCCAAACAGTGAGTTTTAGCCTGAGGCTGAAGTGCCGCTCTACAGGCACCCACTGGGAAGCCCTGTGGAACACCACAGTGGAAACATGTCAAGGTGTATATTCAAAACCCTTGTAAATGGCTGGCTTATTTCATGTTTCAATCCTCTATGCACGCCACTTCAACAAATTAAATTGCCCCACTTACGAGATTTGGTACTGAGAGCTCTCCATCCATAATAAGTCTCAAATAAGCTATTTGTAGATGAAGACAATGATTTGCTACCTTGTGCAGCGAAAATTTTAAGATAGACAGTTTCATGCTGTTTTATTTAAAATTCAAGCAAATGGTAATTTTAAGTACCTATATTCGTTTCACGTTCTCTAGTGGAATCGTGCTCCAAAAGTGTTGGGCCTGCTTATCAGACCTCTAAAACTCTTTCATTTTTAAGCACACAGCTGTTCAGATGGCTAGGCAACGTGACCTCCAACTTAATTTTAGAGCTCCTCTCGTGCCTAAGCAAATTTAAATTGGAGGTCCCGGATTTACATAGGCACGGCGCGTCTTTGAGTCTGCAGTCACATGATCGAGAGGAAAAAAAATCTTTTAACCCACTAATCACAAATGGGTGGAGGGTTGTTTGCATTGCTTGCTCTGCAGTGTCCTTTTCTTTAACTTATTATGTTATTTATTCATATCTGGAAGATCACTTGTAAAAGTAAAAGCTCGCTGAGGCAGTGAATCCTTCACCCTGTCTTTCTCTAGGTGTAGCACTGTTAATAAGCTGAATAAAAGTTTAAAGCTAAGGTCAAGAAATTCATGTAGGAATAGATAAAATAGTTCAATGTTTTTGTTTTTTTCTTCGGTGACTCTGAATCTTATTACTGGGTATTTTGTAAATCTTAGTTCATTCTCCTTACTCACGGTGTCCACAAAACAGTCAGTAGTTACCATGAGAAGTGGATACTGTGATTTACTGCAAAATTTGACCTCTTTGCTCACACGATTTCCCACTATATCCACTCAAGAAGCTAGATAGTTACCAAACCACCTTTGTCAAGGGTACAACTGCAGGTTTAAAAATCTTTAACCATTATAATTTATCCACTACACACAGTCCTGCAGAAAGGACCTCTAAAATCCAGATTGATAACACTAGGCGGATATGTTGTTTTATTGCATTGTCGTGATTCCCTCGGGGCCATCTCTGTTATAAACTTTTAAACATGGATGCTAGGGAACTGTTGAACACCTGTCTAACCGCATTCACCTCATTTTCATTTCACAAAAGCTGTATATAAACGCAGTTTCACTGAAATTACAGTAAGTACAGGGATGGAGGACCATCTGCAGTATAATACCCTACTGGCATTATTCCACATGGGACGAAGATGTTCGATACTGAAATCTGCATCAATCAGCAAGTTTTTTCAAAAGTACAATATAAAACCTTTCTTCGTGTGCACTAAGCAGTGTGTAGAAATTAACTGAATTGTGTGGAATTTTTTTTTGCATTTTATGTGCGTAAATCGGGCGACTTTGTACTCAGCTCTGTGTTCCAGGCTCAGGTAAACTGCCAGTGTTCAAAGCTAACAGCCGCTCAGGAAGAGCAGCCCTTTTCCCGGGGTAACGTTACAGTGGAAACGCATTTACCCAAAAAATAGTCCGCAGCACTAGAGCACGATCTTGACACAAGCTTGATGATGCTATTTTTCTTTAGATTTTTGGTAGCAAACCTTGCCTATAGGCCGAATCACCACAGCTCGTCTGCTATTATGGAATGTTGTATTGTTAATAAATCACATGTTTGATAGCGTGTTAGCATGTTTTGTTTTGTTTTTTACTTTATTTTAAATGTCATCTCTGTTTTCTGAACTAGCTTGATACGTGGCCGGATGCCTATCAAACTTCTGTCACATTAAGGAGTGTGACATTTGATGTTGCTATCAGCATGTGACAAATGCCGATATTTATTAGTAACATATCATTTTAAGGCAGTACAATGATTAATGTACCTAAACTGTACGTTAAACTGAATGAATGGAGCAGGTCTGATTCATAAGATTTGATACTTTTTGGGGCTTAGCTATGCAAGTAAAATTTGTGAGTCATTTTGACATGTGGGTGGGTAACGTCAACTAGTTACAGTTAGCTGTCTAGCTATCTTATCTAATATTAGCTAAATGTGCATGCGTATGTGACACAAGTCGTCCCTAAATCACCTTGTAAATACGGACCTGCACTAGCTATGACATTCACGTTACTAAGATTATCTAGGTGTATCTAAGTTTGCTAATAACACGAACAGGTATTAAAAATAATATTCTAGATTTGTCAGGAAACCGTACATATTTCCTCTTAATTCTGATTACCCTGTCTTGTCTCCCAAACCTCAACTTGTGGAGCGTGTGAGAGAGAAAGATCGGGAACACCCTTCAGTTTCACTAAGTGAAACAAAACCCCATAAAAT
>JAOVYW010000101.1:3486011-3504805 GCA_025775045.1 Hiodon tergisus
TTGGGTATGGTACGGGTGCGAAGCTCTCGGGTCTGCAGAAAAGGTTCTAGTCGTAACATGGCTCAATGATAAGAGACTTGCACAGGGGATGGTTTGATACTTTCCCCATTAATACAACTGCGATGTCAGCCCTGGGATTTGGCTTAACCACTTCGGCCCCGGCTGGCTGCATGGGCCATTGTGCGAACTAGACGTCAGCTTCGATGTGGACAGTGTAGGGTTCTGATGCAGGTCAACGCGTAGACATCGGCACCAGTGGAAAGGACTGTTTCCGCGGTAAAACATATATCGTTGCGAGGACAAGATGCAGACCGAACATGTAGTTAATCTAATACTTGGTGGTTTGTTATTCTACTGAATTTGTGGCCAAGGGTACTTTGTTTTTGTTTTTTGTTTGTTTTTTACACAAAGTTAATCATGCCATTAATATTAAGATTACATTATTTTATAACTACGTTCACATTGACGCTATCAATTGAATCGCAACGTTTAGGTCTATTTACGGTAAAGTTAAACTGCATCGTAGAAGTAAGATTAGCTCCAGACTAAGTTTATTCATTAATGTATTTGTAAAATATAATAAAAACATCTACGATTTGCTTTGACCTTTTCACCTTTACCAACCAATCGTGATGTAACTCAAGTTTACAATATAGCAATATAACCACTTCGAGATTATTTTTCATTATTTCAATTATTTTCATATTTTGTTAATATATCTCTGCGGACTTTCTCCAGTTTATTTTTCCATGTCCGAATCAATCTGCCTTCCGTTGAAATGGATGACAATTTGTGCTTTATTTCACATTCCTCTCTTTCCATCATTTCATTTGAGAATGGTTTTATTTGAGAACATTCTTCCGGTGATGTACGAACGCTCTCTTGTATGATCCTGTGATCTCCACTGTCACATTCGATAATGTTGTGAAAATTGGACGGGGTAATTTACATACACAATTTCATCGAGACTGGGAAACTTGGTTGGCTGGTAAACCTTCGTGCCTGGAGTGGTTCTTTAGAGAAATGACAGTGGTTTATTTAAACAGACTGCGTTGAGGCGAACGCAAAAGAATGCCTGTCAACTTGAATTCGTTCGGAGAAAATTGGAGCGCACGCCTACACAGCGCTACTTAGCAACTGTAGCATCAATTGAACTCCGTTAGTCCCCATTGATTATAATACTGTCATACTAACCAAATTAGTTCCTATTTAACTATTTTATTTTCTTTCCGTCTACGAAATGTGAATTAATTGGAAATTATACCTGGAA
This sequence comes from Hiodon tergisus, assembly GCA_025775045.1. Classification (NCBI taxonomy): domain Eukaryota; kingdom Metazoa; phylum Chordata; class Actinopteri; order Hiodontiformes; family Hiodontidae; genus Hiodon; species Hiodon tergisus. The sequence goes on from JAOVYW010000101.1 coordinate 3,487,282, forward strand.
AGTCACGTTCGTAACAATGAAGTAAGTGTATGTTCATTTCGGATGTAGGATGTATGAAAAATAGTCGGACGGAGTATAATTTGTCACTGGTGGCAATTCCGTTAGGTAGTGATATCACTTATAGCGGCGAGCTAATATATAATGAGAGGTTTAATAGTGCCCGTCCCGATAGCAGTAGAAGTTACCGACTAAATAAGTTGATGATATTGTCAACAATGGTTACCCCCATTTTTTCTTCAAATATATAAAAGACGTGTATGCCATATGCTGTTTTGTTTGTAGAGCCAGCGATCAATTTTCATACTGTCAGAACTATTACTGTAACTATTATACTACATATATAACTTATATGTAAGACGTAATTTTATAAGTAAGGTGTAATCTTTCATTATATTTAATGTCTTTCAGTTCTCCTACTTGTAACAAAAACTAGAAAAGTGGGGACTGTAGGATTCTGAAGGTTATCGCGAGTCTAATAAATTAATTCAGAAAGATGGAAGCGGCGATTCCCTTTGTCACTTTCTGCGGCTTAACTTTTCGTGACGGTGGACAGAAGATAAATTGTCTCAAGGTTTTTATCAATTTTATTCATTTATTTGTTGTGACAGAGATGTGGTGGGATTTTCATCGTTCCTCAATGTGACACGGACCACACATCTAAATTACAAGAGAACGGTTTCCTTAAACATAGCTATAGGCCTGCGATTCTGCATGAAAACGCGTCATGAGAGATACCTGCTAAACCATGTAAAACCAGTCAAAGAATTTTCACTATGGAAACCTGTGCGTCGGAATTCACTGAGGAAGAAGAAAGGATGGCCAATCAAATTCCTCTGTAATTTAGAGAAAGAACACATAAAGGATTTTTTATGCTGTGCATATATATAAAGGGAAGTGCTCAACTTTGGTTAAACTAAGTAGGTGCTTAACCACTAATTGGAATTTGTTCTGGGATGTGGACGACCCGGAAGGGGAATCTTTTTAAAGAAGTAGCGTAAAAATAAGATGGCAGTGGTATGGTTCTTAAAATACAGAACAAGAAAAGTAAGGTGCCCAACTTTAGACCATTATTCAGCATTTTAATGGTAGACTAAATGCAGTAATACTTTTTAAATGATAAGAAATCAAACAGGAAAAACTGGCTTCTATCACAGGCCCGGAAAGCCGATGAACAAATTGCTTGCAGCAGGTTTTTAAAGGGACAAGGAGCGCCCTGTAAACATGGAACCCAGTGGATAATTTTATCTACGTTTTCCAGCTGGGGCTGCAGATGAAGGGTATACAGTTTTAGTCGAATAAATGCAGCATCTTGCTCAGTTGTGTGGGTTGTGCAAAGTTTTTAGATGTTACGGCCCGATGGCTCCACAGAAAAGTTCTGCACGCTCTACAGATCCAGTTCCGATTTTGATATGAGGTATTCGTCTTGAAATGTTACCCGTCCGTCAGTCCAGCACCATCTGCTGCTGGAAGTGGCTCTGTCACCTGCATCATGACAGACGGCAGCTACAGTTTTGTCCGTTGCCCCCAGACGCCAATCCCAGAGTGCACTGAGAATATCAGGACGCTTGATGACCTCTGCCTCATCTGTCATTGACCTGCTGAGTGAGGGGGCTGTCATCTTTTTAATTTATTACAGTACTTAACAAGATATTTGACTCAAAGGATATCAGTCATATTTCCTTAACAGCACCAAATGCTCAGGATATCCATAATGTATGACACAAAAGACGACTGTGTGAAGCTGCAGGACACTTTCCCTGACTTTTATTTTGTTTAGTTTTTTACAACTCATCTGCAGAGCCATCTGCTGGAATGGCCCTGTCCATGTTTATTTCACACTTAGAGATCCTTGGCACGTTACTGGATTACGCTTCAATTTCCAAGAAAGCTACAGTGCACGGAAATGGGTCACATGTGTGCGCTGAAGCTTGGGCTGTGCATTGTGAAATGAACCCCCAGGATTGTACATCTACAGCTCTTGGAAGGCCATCTCTGTACATGGTATGCAGTTGCAAGCAAAAAATGACATTGACATTAAATGCCAACTACCGGGCTCACAGTGTCTAGCCTTCTTGAGTTCTTGCATTTCCTGTAAGAAGACGTGTTCATATATATATATAACATGTTTTCCCATGCAGACCTTTTAAATATCATGCTGATATCATTGTTGATATATAACTGCCTAACTAGACCAACCAGCATATCAATTTAGGCAATACATATATTTCAATGCACATTTATGGATCATGCTGGATTCACATTAGAAATGGTAGTAATTTGGTTACTTGTGTTCATTAGAACCATCCATTTCATTTTGTTTGCCCAGCATATTTATATTTTCTTAGGGTTGCCTTTCGAAGAGCGAGGAATTCAGTCAACAATCCAGTGGATGTAAGATAAATCTCACCCTTTGATTATTGTATACTGTATGTAGTTTAGACTGCTGATGCTGGAACACTCCAGGACTGTGCCCATAAATCTGTGCTTGCTCAGGGATTATCGGATCTAGTTGAATTAATCTGCATTCTCGACAGTTCTTTCGAATAGCATGCCAACAGCACCACCAAGTGGAAGAGTTTAAAACAGCACAACGCAGGTTCCCGAACAGAGCCGATTTTCATTCATGTCTTACATGCTGCTCACCCTCTGACGCTGCTCAGACTTGCAGAGTTGAGTGACTGCGCCCAAGTGAAAGTCTTGCAAAGAGAATGGGGGAGGATGGAGCCTGCTCTCGCGATACATGCTGCAGTCCACGTGGCTGCACAGAATGGAGGCATCCTCTAACGGTTCGAGGCGGATGCGTCGTAGGGTTCTGTACAATAACTGTTCGGTTCTGTCACCAGTCATTTTCCTTATGGAACTTTATTATGCCCGTAGTGATTTATTTTTCTTTACGTACATGAATGCAATCTATGGTTTATGCCGTTTTTTTTGCAGAGCCAACGATCATCACCACTCCGCCATCGACGCTGGACGTAACCGTCGGCGAAAGCATTATCCTGCCGTGTCAGGTGACCCACGACCCCTCGCTGGATCTGAAATTCACCTGGTTCTTCAATGAACAAGTCATCCATTTTGGAAGCCACGGAGGTTACTTTGAAAAAATCGGTGGTGTAAGTAAAAGGCACACTGGGCAGATCCATAAAAACTACCGCCAACTGCTGGAATAGAACGATCTAACGCGTCATGGCTGACATAGCTACCGCCAACTGCTGGAATAGAACGATCTAAGGCGTTATGGCTGACATAGCTACCGCCAACTGCTGGAATAGAACGATCTAACGCGTCATGGCTGATATAGCTACCGCCAACTGCTGGCATAGAACGATCTAAGGCGTTATGGCTGACATAGCTACCGCCAACTGCTGGCATAGAACGATCTAACGCGTCATGGCTGACATAGCTACCGCCAACTGCTGGCATAGAACGATCTAAGGTGTTATGGCTGAAATAGCTACCGCCAACTGCTGGCTTAGAACGATCTAACGCGTCATGGCTGACATAGCTACCGCCAACTGCTAGAATAGAACGATCTAACGCGTCATGGCTGACATAGCTACTGACTAGCAGGGGAAATTTGCGCCAAGGTCATTGATCCATTGAAGTTGGATGTAAATTGATATGCAAGTTATTGTTATTACAAAAAATCTATTTTATCAATATAAGCTAAAAAAAAAAAAGTATTAGTTAAACTTTGGTGTGACCTGACATTTTAATGGAACAGTTGACAATTACTGGAGGAATTTCCGTTGATTTTTGGATTTTATTTTGCCTTTATTTTCTATAAAATATCAACTGTTTGCACAAACATAAGTTTTTTTTTAAATCCTCAATCCCTCTTAATATCTTAATAGACAGATTTGATATTCACTACTGTGGAAGAAAAGTATTGAAGTAGCTACAAAAATGCAATCATATTTGATGACACAGGGGTCAGTTATTTAAAGTCATGAGCTGGCTATTACTTTGAGAATTTGCAAGATTAAAGCGCCGTAGACAGTAAAATTTAGCAGGAAATTACACAACATACCAAACATGCCAGGGATTTCCATTCACCACTTATTTTCAATAATTTTGATTTTTATTATTGTGTTATTAATCATGAATCAAAAATTGAAAAAGTTGAAAATATTTTTTTCATGCAATTCCTTTCCTTAAAAGGAAATTTAATTAAATATTTTTGTTTAATATCATTGCGTTTAACGCACAGACAAGTGATTCTGAAAGTGAGATTTATTTGATTTATCCACGGTTTCTGGATTTGCCACTTAAATGTTCTGCCAGTCCTTTTATTTCATTCTTACGCTGACTATTTCTGGAAAGTTTATCATAATTGAACTTTCAGTGTAATAAATGTACTTTCCCAACCTGGCATTCTATTGTGTGATGTTTTCACAGAGACGTCCTGAGTTATGCTAATTGTCAGGCTGCCTTTGTCTAATTCACTAATTCATTTCCGAACTTCACTTTTTTCAGCTGCAGACTGATTAAACGGGGGAATGGAATTGGACATTTTTTTAAACAAATGAAAGTCTGAAAACTTTGGCGATTATATGAGAAAGGGGATTACTTTTTTTTACCTAAAATACATTTTGGTTCTTTCATTGTTTATTTTCATGGATGGGCAATTTGTGATCATCACTGAGGCTGGTACCCACTCAAAACTTTGGCATTCCGCTAGTTAACCTTTAAATAACTGTGTTTTAATAGCAATTTATTTTTATGAGTAGAAGAAATAAGATCCCAAAAAAGTTAAAAACCATTAAACTTTACATTTTAAATGTCACCCTTTGCAATTCTTTTGTCATAAGTATTTCCCCAATTTCTGAAGTAATTGAGCTAGGCTGGTTTTTGTAATGTTTGCACTGTGTGTTTGGTCTGTTAGCAGCACTCTGCTGGGGACATCATGATCCGGAACATTCAGCTGAGGCATGCTGGGAAATACACCTGTGCGGTGCAGACAAAGGTGGACAGCGTTTCTATCGCAACCGACTTGGTGGTTCGAGGTGAGGCGCCCGACAGGATTCTCACAGTTTGTTTAGTGCACTGCAGTGGCATGGATAGCCTACGTCCTGAAAGACTTTGCACTTTATTCCGTTTTTTTTTTTTTATCCAGACAAACGTGCCCTCTCCCTGTTGATACATATCCAATTAAAAAACATGTGGTTAACTGCTGGTTAAACAAAAGCGGAGGCCGTAATTAGAGCCAAAATGAAAAGTTAACGGGGGGGGGAGATTTTACGGCCGCGATTGACTTCACCAGCTGCACTCTGGTGCTGCTGGCTCTTGATAAGGAGGTCACCGCTATACCCCTTTTTTATTATTAACATTACGGTCGGGACGCTCGCTCTGTTTTAGGGCCCCCGGGCCCGCCCGTGAGCATCCATGTGGAAGAAATCACTGACACCACAGCCACTCTCTCCTGGAGGCCTGGACCTGATAATCACAGTCCAATTACCGCGTACACCGTCCAGGCAAGGACTCCGTTCTCTTTGGGCTGGCAGGCTGTCACCACAGGTATGGACTAAATTCAGCATGGTATAGAAGAAATCTTGTTCCGTTCTTATTTTTGTCCCCCGGACCTAACTTTTGTAGGATTTTATTTTATTGCTCCGCGAGTATTATTATCTTGCAGACGTGTGAGCGAGAGAGATATTTTTCCGTCCGTATTTTCTGATGTAATCTGTGCTGGGGTACACTTTGGAGGGATGGGAAGGGAGGGGAGTAGGCTTGTAAATGAGTGCCCTGTTGTCATGCTGAGATCAGTCCCGTTTGTTTCCTGCCAGTTCCCGAGGTGGTCGGAGGCCAGCGCCTGACGGCCAGCGTGACGGAGCTGAGCCCATGGGTGGAGTACGAGTTCAGGGTCCTGGCCAGCAACGCGGTGGGGACCGGAGAGCCCGGAAAACCGTCCAAACCAACAAGGACGAAAGAAACCTGTGCGTGTTCGCATTTTAAACAAACTCCTGTCAGGCATGCCTCTAAGCCGTTATCCCTCCATAAACTTCTCCAGTTCAGCGTCAGTGTCTTGACTGTGGTCATTAAAACTTTTCTTTAGATTTCTCAGAACTTTCATTAGCTTTATTAATTGTGACTGGGAATAAAGGAAAATGCAGCAGGATTAAAAATGATCCCTCTTCTATTCCAGTTCCAAAGGTCACCCCTGCAAACGTGAGTGGAGGTGGCGGCAGCCGTTCTGAGTTGGTAATCACATGGGAGGTAAGCAGATCCCCACAAGAGTCTCTCTCCACTCTGAGTGAGAGCTACTGCCCTTTACCATTCTTTTCTTATTAATATCAAACGGGTGGTTTTAATATAAAGGATTTCATTTTAAAGACAGATGGACAGGGTTGGTGTCGCCCTAGGGAAATGGACAAGGCCCGTCCTACCTCAGTCAGACATGAGTGTTTAGGCTCTGTCTTTCTAGCTTCACTCTCTTAGCTCTGTTGGCTTCTGTGCTTGGTGAACTTGGAGTAGGATGTTTTTTTCAGGAACATGGAAGAGTCTCTAATCTAAATCTAAAGACAAATCGCCGGGGTGAGCTACGTAAGGGTTCAGTCAATGTGTCCTTTTGAGTACATGACACAAAATAACCGTCAATGCATATGATTTGAAATATTGCGTTTGTGTGCGTGCGTGCGTGCGTGCGTGCGCGCGCGTGCGTGTGTGTCTTTCCTCTGTTTGGACGATGCGCACTTTGGCCCTTGTGATCCAATTTAACAGCAAATCACTGGCAGGCTCTCTGCGTGGAGCAGATTACCACCTTGGACAGGTTTCCGTTGTCAGATAAGGTTCCGTTTTCAAATTAAAAGCCCGTTTCTCCCTGCTCTCCTTAATGAGAGATGATTGAGCTCTTCCTCGTGGCCGTATCATTAATAAGACAGAACACTTGGCAAGGCTTCAGATCAAAAACTGTGCCCAGAAACTGATTTGTCGATTCAGTCTTGACAAAAATCTCCACGAAAAACAAGCAAACGGGTAGATAGGGGAACAGTATACCGGATAGAAATACAGCATTGCTGAAATTACAAATGATATAAAAATTATATTGTATATAATGCAACCATATAATGCAGGTTTTGTAAACATCTTATATATTCTTTTAAGTGTAAATACAACCATGAAGCCCTAATGAGATGTTATGTTTGTAGTGGTATTTATTTAACCTAAATGTATGCCTTGCAGTGTCTCAGTACTTTCTCATAGAACAGAAAGCAGAAAGGTCTGCTTTTGGTTTTAGCAGTAACAGTGTTTTGTGGAATAAATGTAAATGTAAATGTAAGTGTGTGCGTGCGTGCCACAGCCCGTCCCCGAGGAGCTGCAGTACGGCGGAGGGTTTGGATATGTGGTTGCCTTCAGGCCCCACGGCGCCCCCGGCTGGATGCAAGCGGCCGTACCTTCCCCGGACACCTGCCGATACGTTTTCAAGAACGAGAGCATCCTGCCATTCTCGCCATTCCAGGTGAAAGTGGGCGTGTACAACAACAAAGGGGAGGGGCCTTTCGGCCCCGTGGTCACCATCTACTCCGCCGAGGAAGGTAGGAATGAAATGGGTGAGGGGGTTGAGGGGGAGGAGGGGACCCTGCTCAGATATTTTGTGAGGAGAACGTGAAGCGCTCCGCGCTCCTTTGTAAGCTGCAGTCGCTGTTCTACAGAAAAACCACAGGCTAGGCTGCCTTTGACTGTCTCCTTTATCACCAAGCTGAACCCATGCCTGTGGTCCATTTCAGAGACCCTTACATGTTACACATCCCCCCTCTTGGCTATCCTCCTTGATTTGTGATAAAAGCTATGGGACTACTTCATGTATCCGCGGAGCACGCTAGCTGTTGTTTTTTGATTGTTTGGTCCCCCCCCCCATATTTAAAAATCTTTTCATATTAACCCCAGAGCCCGGGAAAGCTCCTCCTAGGGTTCGCGTCAAGAGCCTGTCTGCGTCTGAGATGGAGGTGTCCTGGAGAGCCCTGCCCTGGAGCAACAACAAGAGGAGAGTCCTGGGCTATGAGGTCGGAGAAAGAGCAGTGTTCCCATTCACTCGGGTTCGCTTGTGTGTGTGTGTGCGTGCGCGCGTGTGTTTGTGTGTGTGTGTGTGCGTGTGTGTGTGTGTGCGTGTGTGTGTGTGTGTGCGTGTGTGTGCACGTGTGTGTGTGCGTGTGTGTGTGCGTGTGTGTGTGCACGTGTGTGTGTGTGTGTGTGTGCGTGCGTGTGTGTGCGTGCGTGCGTGCGTGCGTGCGTGCGTGCCTGCTTCCTAATGTCAATCATAATGGTGCTTGGATTCATTCAGAGGTCAGCTCCATATGTTAACTTGGGCTGTCACATACGTGTCACATACGTGACTAGCAGGCCAGCATCAAAGAGAAACAGGAGGTTGACAATTTACACACAGGACAAAGTGATCTCACAGGATTTTTCTGGAACAATAGGCAAGGGGCTAGCCCATAGTGATGGCTTGGGGTATCTGAATTGAGGGGGGTAAACAGCCTGACACAGAAGTCTTTGCACAGAAGGCAAGAGTGGCCTTTTGCTTATGGGTCTGGCCTCTTCCCTCTCCTGTGGGAATACAGATTTTCTCTGGGAACAGGGTGACTCATCAACAAAAGGTAAATGGGCAATAAAACACTTTAGGAAATTTAGTGTTAAACCTTAACAGTGCAAAGCTTTTTCTCCAGAGTCACCATGCACGTTTTATACAGAAGAAATCTTGTTTATCATTATTATTAATGATTTCTTTATGATGTTATATTTAGTGGTTTTTACAACTGAAAATAAATAAAATAAACGTTTCTGTGTATGTCATCATCTTGCATGGTTCACCCCTGGTATTTCAGTTTTTCCATCCATAAACGATTGTAGATATGACTAAATTTAGTTCATTGCGAACTTTGGCTTAACCTGGTCTGTTCATTGACCATCCTCCCCTTTCAGCTGAGATACTGGGAGAAGAGTGAGAAAGACGAGATGGCCAGTGTGCTGAGGACTGTGGGAAACGAGACGTCAGTCATCATCCGAGGGCTGAGGGGAACCAGTGTCTATTACGTGACAGTGCGAGCGTACAACACGGCCGGGGTCGGGCCACCGAGCCCCGCTGTCAACGTCACCACCAAGAAACCCCGTGAGTCGCTGTGCTTAAAATCGCCAAAACCAGACACCAGGCGTCGCCCTCCTGTGTCTGACCGAGGGCAGCCAATTGTCCTCAGGCCGCTGTCACCCTCTAGTGTTGATAAGAGGAAGCTACCTGCGGGAATTCTTTTTAATTGTTTGTGCGTGTGTGTCTGTGTTCGTGTGCGTGTGCGTGCGTGCGCGTGTGCGTGTGCGTGCGTGCGCGTGTGCTATGCGTTCCCCAGCTCCAAGCCAGGCTCCTGTGAAGGTCAGATGGAACGCTTCAAACTCCAAGATCGTACTGAACTGGGAACAGGTGAAAGCCTTGGAAAATGAATCAGAAGTCACTGGATACAAAGTAAGGAGGGGCGGATTTGGGGTACGGCTATTGGTTTCATGCATTTAGACCACAGACTCACAAGCGTTTAGACGACCGTAGACCGGCCCGAGGCACTTTCGTTAGCGACCTCTCCCTGTCTCCCAAGGTGCTGTATCGGCGAAACCGACAGGGCAGACCCAGCATAATGGAGACCAACACCACCTCAGTGGTGCTCTCCCTGCCTGTGGACGAGGAGTACATCGTTCAGATCAAGCCGGTCGGCGAGGGAGGCGAGGGGAGCAGCAGTGGACAGATCACCATCCCCAGGATATCGGGTCAGTCCAGGCCGGCCTCAGACACCCTTCTGTGGATCAGACTTCTGCTCATCAGTAGCTCACTACTCCCCTCTGTTGGTCTCTATGAGAAGTTCCACACAACCTGTTCCTCTCACGCTTTGTTTGTTCGCTATTTAAATGAGCTAATTGGTTGTAGGTGTTTATATATTCAACAATTAATTTGATTAATTAATTAAGCAATGAATAGGCAAGACTAGCATCCATCCTGCCTTGCATCAGTACGAGACATTACATTTAAACAAGACATCAAATTTTAACGAGACATTACATTTGAACGACACATTAGCACACAATTTGCAATGAATCTAACACTTTAAAAAACATCTAAGAACACTGAGTGGTCGTAGAAAATAGAGGTGAGTAAGAGTTATTATAGAAGTATTCCCTTCTAATAATCGAAATAATCTCTAAAATATCTAATAAAATCCTTGATGTATTTTCTTTTCATTAGACTTATTAAAAGGATCTAATGAACTCGTCTCAATTGTGTTTCAGGTCCAAACGCCATTGGTTCAGCTTCCAAAGTGTCCACTCTCTCCGCCCTCAGCACGCTAGCACTGTCTATCACAGCGCGGACTTCTTTATGACGAACGGTGGCCCGGGGAACTTTGCATTTGATGTGACGGTGACTTAACAGAGACTAGGAAACAGGCGTCCACGTACCTCTCTGGCGTACTTAGGTCCACTACTTAGAAACTTATAGGCAAGAGAAAACAGAAAAACGGAACATATGGTTTAAAATTAGAAGGATTTTTTTTTTAAAGGCCCCTCTTCAAATATTTCATTCCAAACCGGGCCGTCTGTCGAAGGCTTGGATATGTTGTTACCAAAGCAGCTTTCATAAAAAAAAGGAAGAAAATGTTCTTATATGCATATTTTTTATCAGATGCTGGCCTTTTTACAGATTTCTTTAAGTTTACCGTAAGATCTGTTCCATTCCAATAATGCTACAAGATACAGGTGCATGTTGACTCCATTCATCATTTATTCAGTGGGAAAGGGACAGATCTAACCCCTTCAACATCTAAAAGCCATTTCCATCCGATGGTGGAGAGTTCCATGCGTCTAATCATCTTTAAAGTAGCTGGAGTCAAATAGACGGCGCGGTCGACGTGTTTGAAGTCGCCACATGTCGGCACAGCCCGTGTAATGGCCTACTCCTAGATTGTGGGGCAAATGAAATCCTGTGTATTATATGCAGAATATGTGTGACCTGTGGCGCATTTGTCCTCATTTCAAAAACTTCAAAAGCCGACATGACCGTGTAGCCCTGCCACAAAGCCGTTACTGAGAGACCAGACGAAAGGGCGACGTATTTGGTATTCCAGAACATCACAGGATTTCCAGCGAAAGGCGCCAATCTTTGCTGCTTGATGGAACGTGGAGTGGCGTTTCAGGCAGACGTCTCATCCTTTTCATCTGCCCAGCTAGCTGTGTTTAGTCCAGACCTATGCTTTGCCCAGTGTGTGCCTCATATGTTTGAAATACTCAGGTCTTTTAAGAGCCTTAACTTGTTAAATACATTGAGACCAACAGAAGAAATTCCTTTTTTTTTTTTTTTTAATTGCACCATTGTTTTTTTTTTTTTTAAAACCTGCTTTGCTGTTGAGTGGATCCAAAGGTCCAAAGAAAAGACCTACTGCTTGCTAATGCTTATGACAGATGTACTAATGTAGCTGAGAAAGGCGAGTGCTGTGCTTCTGCTGCCGGTAACTTCCTCTACAGAAACACGTTGGGAATTGCCATTTTTAAACCGCGCTGGATACCGCTGAGGTCAGCGTTGTGGAGGCTAGACCATTGGCGTGCTTATGGTAGGACTGTCCCAAGCCTTGTGCTTGTCATTTTTGTCTTGTCTTCAAAATATAGCGATTGTTCACTTTAAGAAAAGGAAACATGAATCGTCACTAACTGACGCAGAAACTCAGAATTCCTACCCTTCATTCCTATCTAATTATCACGAGATTTGGCATACATGCTTCTGCTTTTTCCAGGCTTCTTATCAGAAGATGTTGAGTCACAAGCAGTGTTCCTGATAGATCAAGAAGTTATTACAACTTGGTCTCCAGGTTGATTCCTAATCCTGCGAGATCCCCTTGGAATCAGTCGTCCAGGTTGATTCCTAATCCTGCGAGATCACCATGGAATCAATTATCTAGTCGATTCCTAATCCTGCGAGATCACCATGGAATCAATTATCTAGTCGATTCCTAATGCTGCGAGATCACCATGGAATCAATTATCTAGTCGATTCCTAATGCTGCGAGATTACCATGGAATCAGTCATCTAGTTCTAATGCCGGAGTGAGATTTTCAGCAGTGAATCCAGATCTCTGCAGCTGTGTTGATGAACAGTTTAGGCCTATGTCAGTGACGGCCCTCCCAACTTTGGGGGCCGGTTCTGGCTTTGGCATGCAATCAAAGTGGAGAGACGTGTTCTAATGCTAGTTAGCTAGCTATTTCAGATTAGTGAGTAATTCATGTGAATGTCCACAAGGAGCAGAACCAAAGCTCTAATATCTGTGCATGGACTGCTCACACGCTGCTGGGATTTTGGCACAACAATAAAAATCCCTTCATTGTTCCATGCAGAAGTAAAGGATTATCAAGTTTCTGTATCCTGAGCTTGTGTTGACTTGTTTGGTTACCAGTACAAATAAGTGCAGCTGTTAAGAAGTTAAAACAAAAATGTTTTTCTTCTGTTGGTCGGAATATGTTGTCATCATCGTCATCTCAATCCTCGTCATCATCAATATTAATTATTATCATTATTGTGTTCATTTATATGCAATGCTTACACCACTGGTCTAGGTTAAGTATAAATACACACACAGCATTAATACGGATTTGACGGACCAGTCTTGGGGTTTGGGAAGTCACACAAAAGACATCCCTCAGTGGTACTCTGAAGGGGTCACCTTGAGGAGTCTTTGGGTCCTCGCCACGGACAGCACCGGTGCGTCTGGCCTGGACGTTCGGCTGGGTGCGCTCTGAGGGACCACTCTGAAACACTGCTCTGCCGTCGTCACCTTCCTCTTACCTAGTCTTCTGATGCTGCGTTGTCCTGGCGCAGTGCAGTGTGTAGCTTGTGTGATCCAGTGAAACGCGAGGTAGTCTGTAGTACTTACAAAAGAGGCATATTGGTTACTGGGGTCTGGTCAAAATCAGACATCGGTAAATGTACAATAAACCGTTTTTTTTTTTTGTATTCTTCAGATACTTTATATTAAAAAGATAACTTTCTTATGGTCTGAATTGTCTTTCTTATGTAAAAATTCAAACATTTGGTAAATGTTTCACGCTGTTAATTAACATTCTGCGCGGGCTCTGTTGGTTTTATTTGCATACTGACCGAACAGCTAGCGACCATGCGAAGTATAAACAGAAAAAAGGAACTGTCTCTTTTAAACTCTGAGCGCCACGCTTTACTGGTACTATAAATAATCAATTGTATGTGTTTTTTTAATGTTTTTTGTTTATACTAAGTTAATAAATACGGTTAATTAATTTATAAATGGGTGTAATTTATTTAACATGTTGTATAACACTGATAATAACTAATCATTAGCCCATATGTAAGTACAAAATATATTTAATTCCTCCGACCCACCTGTCTCCTTAATGTCAATGTAAATCATTTAACTTAGGGTTTGGTTATAACTACTTACTGTTAACACCTATCAAGAGTGTGTGTATGCAAGTCTCTTAACGTCTACAGGCATGTATAATTTAGCAATCATTTTGAGTAGAACAACATCAAATAGACGTGACGTTACGCCAGAAAGCATACTCTCCACTTCATTTTGACGGTAAGTTTCTTCTTTTTGAACATTTGGCTTCCAACGTTTCAGCCACAGTCCACTCACGTTTAAATTCAGTTTATATCCCAACCAAAGTAGTCGTGACACTGTCTGCTTGACGTGGCCTTTGAACCTTTGAGTTTAACCAGACGGAAGGCCACTTCTTGGTGTATTTCTGGAAGTGCCGTTCAGAGACAACACAGTACAGCAGTCTGGTCGACCCCACATGTGTTCACTAGGTTGAACATCTGGAACGAACGGCACCCCTGGATTTGGGACCAGAGTTCTGAGGGTGACTTCTGGGGCCGCTGCCTCCTCTAACCCAGTAAAGGAGAGAGGGTCTCACTCTTTTCACAGATCGCTTTGGTGATGTCTCTCAGTCTTCTCTGGAGCCATTTGACTGTCCTGTCAACATCATGGGAATACTTACCCATTACTGATTCATCGTAGTCGTGGTTTCTGAAATGGAAATATTAACCATCGAAACAAATCGATAAAGATTAAATCATCATTGAGTGCTCAAAGTGGCTTAAATCTTTTTTAAAGCCCATTCTCCCTCTGAAAGGCATACTCACAGAATGCTGACGTACCTGTCTACCTCCTTTAGACAGCATAGCCTGATAACCTGGTGTAGGCTATTTAATGAAAAGTAGAGGTGTACCTAATAAAGTGGTCCCTAGGTGTATATGAAACCAATCTCAGCCACATGGCAGGTTGTTTATACAGGCAAAAAAAATAAAAAATTTTGTTGCTCGAAATTTTTATCTCTCCCTTGAGTGAAGGATGTAACTGTCAATAAGCAAAATATAATTTAAAATAAAATATATTCCTTTTCATACAACAGTAATAAAACAGAGATCACTTGCTGTCTTTACTTTTATTGACGTGAAAAACAGGACGTGAATGAGTGATTGCTGGGGCAGGCAGGCAGCTAATCTTCAAAGGCTAAATCAGTGACATCATTCATTCATTCACTCGTGGTGGGAATATTTTCAAAAGTTTGCTCTACTAACCAATGAACAAAATAAAAAAGAAGACAAGATTTTAGACCTTGAAGAGCACAGATGGTAGCTAATGTCTGGATATTAATTACACATAATAAAAATAAGGAAAACAATGTTTTTACCGTTTCGCTGTTTAGCGTTTGTTATTTTATTACAGACGATTTATAGTTTTACAATGTTTATTCGCGGTTCCATGTCCCACCCGAGGAATAGATGACGATAACGGGCTACTGTTTTATCACTGATTTTCATGTCATTAATCGTGAATCCATAATCTAAGTAAAAGAGAAGATAAATCTCGATTAAGTAAGAAGGCTGATTTTTTAAATATAAACCCTCCTCCAGGTAAGGTCACAGTCTCACGACCCCAAATGATAGCGTTCCCTAGAAATGAGGGATTAATTGGCTACCCATTATGAATCATAATATTCACAGCAAATCATGTTTACATTTTTTTTAAATTATAATAATTACATCAGCTCAGAAGACATTCATTGAAATTACAAACCGATTATTCTGTAGGACATAAATCGGAATAGAACTACTATTTAAAAAAATGCTAGAATCTAGTTGTGGTGAGCAATATAATAGGCAAACATATTAATTGAAAAATTAAAAATAGGTTTACATTTTTTGAAACTATGTTGTGGCTTTAAATTAATAAAACGCAGCACTATTAATAGTATAAATTCCAGAAGATGTCACTATAGTCAACATATTTGTATTCGGCCAGGATTTTCTGCGTATTTGCTCTTTTCTTCTTTATCTTCCCTGTTGATACTCTCCATTGTTATTCTTTTGTTTGTCTTTTAATGCACTTCAAAAGACGAATTGAGCTGTATGCAATTAAGAAAACCACTCAAGATGCGGGTAAAAGGGAACTTGTTTAAATGCTGCATTCGTAGTTGCGGCCTCTGAAGGAGAGCGTTACGATGACATTTATAAATTAAGTGTATAGTTTTGTGAAACTTATTAGCATTAAGATCGGAGACCAACAAGGTTAGCTTGTTTACACTGCCAACTCCTACACACTAAATAGGTGCCTACGAGTCTTCTTGTTCTTGGTGACCTCAGTTTCAAAAACGAGACATGTCCAGTACTGTCTGGAATCGTCTGGAATATTCCGGTTCCACGGGACCAGCATAGGCTACAGTTCAGCGGAGTGGCTTCTGTTGAACCTGTGAAAGTTAACATCTTAGAAGACAGATAAGTTGAATCACTAGGAGACATGTATTAATGTATGTACGTGTTTATTTATTCCACTTAGACTCAATGCAATTACAGCAAACACACACCACCAAGCACTAGGGGGAAATGGTGAGCAAAAGGCCGAGATGAATTGAAAAGGGGGGTGTAGGGTGGCTAAGAGAGAGATCAGTGTTTCTACTTGCCGTGCACAGAGCAATGACAGCCACATTGGGATTCTCTTTCATCTACTGCAATACTTTTTGTTTGTTTGTTTGTCTGTCAGACAGCCGTTTAATTTTTTTGTTCAAACCCACAGAGTTTTAGCAGCCACAATACATACGTGACATATTAAATATCAACTTGGGTCTCCCTGAACTGTCAGCAATGATACACACCCCTTTGCGGACTATACATGGGACTTGGATATAAAAATAATAATAAAAAACATCACGTTTGTGGGGCTTTTTTAACCGTTTTGTCCGCTCATGGATGTTAAATCAATGACCACTGCAACACGTGAACACATAGACACGGGGGAAAAATGGGAAGTGTTATTATTTGGACAGGGATCTAACCGTACTTAGACTGTATCATTACTGACAGACCCATTACTCGGGGCACGGATGCACTTGGGCAGTAAAGGACTCCAGTGTCATTCGACCAAAAACATAGAAAGGGTTAAATATGGAGTAAGATAAGGGAATTGTCACAGAGATTTAAAATAAAATAAAACTCAACAGCAGGTAGACGAGTCCAGAGGGTCTTCCCCTTCCCTTCCGAGTGCCGGAGAAGACGAGCCCTATTCAGTGAAAAGCAGGAGCTGTGCCAGTTAGCGGACTCAAAAGTTATGTGTCATGATAACGAGAGCTAAACGTCAGAGCTGGGGTTATTGCCACTCTCAGAAAACGATACGTCTCCTTAAAGTCCAATTGTTTTCTAAGCAGAAAGCAAAGCACCGTGTGACTTTTCTTGCGAGTCTGTCGCCGTTTCGCTGTTTTGAATTCGTGGTCTATGTAATCGTCACACGTACGACTGTTGTTCAAGTTGCCTGGGTGTTAGCATTTTGCACGCTAATTTATTCACCCTGACTGCCTGACACAGGTATAGAAGCACAGAATGGGGGGTCTTCTTGCACTTGAGGTTGAATTATAGAAGGGATTTTTCCTATTGGGGAGGGAAAACCCAAAGGTTCATTCACCATTCTTATAAATACAATTCTCAAATTCACACACCACAACTTAAACATAATTCAAATAAAGTTAAAATAAAAATATATATTAAAAAAACATTTCCTCACATTTTGAAACACGTCTAATTAAATGTGTAAAGGTTATAACCGCGTGATTTGAGTCTAATTGTAACCAGACTATATGACTGAAAATAATAGTGACAGAATGGGACATGTATTGTGGGGGATGACCAGGATGAATGGACATGTTGGGGCTGGGGCAGGGGATTCAGAAAGAGGAACCCAGATCGTCTTCGGATAAAAGACCATTTCAACGAAAAGCACAGAGAGCCAGTTGAGAAACGGTCCCGTTTGGTCTGCGTTCATTCGATGAGACCTCCCGCCAGCGCGCTCCGCCCTGTCGCGGCCCAACGCCGAGCATCAACACAGTCCAGCAGTTTGTTCACCACATTGTACCGGCAGGCTTACAGCGGGACAGCAAACGCACCCTGCGTCCCGTTGTACCGGCAGGCTTACAGCGGGACAGCAAACGCACCCTGCGTCCCGTTGTACCGGCAGGCTTACAGCGGGACAGC